>JAQZBX010064038.1:0-16574 GCA_029593785.1 Cabassous unicinctus
AGAACTACATGTGCTGGAGAGGATGTGGATATTAAAACTTTTTCACTGTTGGTGGGAATGCAGAATGGTACAGCCACTGTGGAGGACTGTTTGGCAGTTCCTAAAGAAGTTGAATACAGACTTGCCACATGACCCTGCAATACCACTACTGGGTATATAACCAGAAGAACTGAGAGCAGTGACACGAACAGACTTCACACCGATGTTCATAGCGGCATTATTCATGATTGCTAAAAGTTGGAAACAACCCAGGTATCCATCAACAGATGAATGGATAAACAAACTGTGGTGTATTCACACAATGGAATATTATGCAGCCTTAAGAAGAAATGAAGTCATAAAGCATATGACAACATGGGTGAAACTGGAGGACATTATGTTGAGAGAAGCAAGGACAAATATTTTATGATTGCGGTACTATGAACAAAATATATTGTGTAACATACTGTATGATTTTTAAAAAATTATAAGTATCCAGTAAAAAAACAAAAAACAAACTAACCAGTACATCTAAATAAATATAAAGATAAACATGTTCAAAATTGTTCTAGACCATGTTAAAAAAATCTGGCAAAAGTTGCATGGTAGAAGGAAGCATACAAAAACATATCATGCTCCAATAAAGTTTAAAAATGTTTTTAAAGTTAAAAAGTTTTCATTGTGAATGAAAATAAACTTTAAAAATATATGCTAGTATAATAAGTTCTGAAGATATGTTTAAGTTATCTTGTTCATTAGCAGCATGTTGAATGTGAGTTTAGAAAACATTTTTACCAACCTATATCACTCTTTAGCCTTGTTTATCAATACCAACTCTGGAAAGAGCTAAAGAACAACTTAAGCTATTAAAACTCTTACTAAGGTATTTTGTTCTTCTGCCATCTTATGTATTTATATACAAATATTTTGCCACATAAATCATTTAATTTGTAGGTCTTGGAGGCATTTATAAGATTATCAGCAACAATTGAAATATTTCTTTAGAGATTAAAGTAGCATTCTAATAAATGATAATTTGGAATTATGTCACTTTTTACCTGAAGATGGAAAGGTCTATTTTCATTAGGTGCTTGTAAACAAGAAGCACTTTAACTTAGAAGCATTTAAAAAAATTTGTGCTCTTAAATTTATTAAAATACTTCAAATTGCTTGGCAATAACATAATATTGTCAGCCAATCAACTGTAGCAATTGAGAGACTACCATTTTCTGGCACTAAATTTCAGAATTAGTAAGAACTCTGAAAAGAATGAAGCAGTGAAAACTCTGTGGACATATTTGCACATGGATGAGAAATTTGAGAATGTATATTTAATTACATACAGAAATATAAAAAGTAAAATTATGTCTTTTCTCTTCCAAGACATTATAAAAGCTAGTTTCTAATTCAACATTTTTATTGAAAACATTTTCTGCCAACTGAAAACTGCTTTTATTCACTTGCTGCTATTTGCAGTCCATTAGCTTGACATTTGTTAATATTAAACACTAAAAATTATCCTTTGCCTCTTACTGCTTATTTTTTCCTATCTCTTCTATCCCTACCCCACTCCCTGGGGGCTATATAGAAAATAAAAGTGTTCTAGAAATCTATAATTTATGGGGAAAATTTAAGTATTTACATAAAAATACAGGGATATAAAAATTGAATAAAGGAGAAGCTAATCACATGATAATATTTAGTTTTAAATAATATATGGGTTTTTCAGGAAATTTGTATAAAGGCCAATATCTTGGTATCCAAAATAGTTAAAGTGATAAGTGCTTGTCGTTTTACAGATCAGTGCAAAAAACCAGACACCACATACTTCCTTGTAGTAGTGGGTAGGAAGCCTGGGCTTGGATATGTGGATGGCAGAGGAGAGATTTAATAAAGGAGAGATAGATAGCTCGAGAGATGTGGGAATCAGCAGTAAGGTAAGAGCCCAAGAAACTCTGTTCGATCTCATTTCTTCAGGGAGAACAATAGACTGGGCTTTTAAAAGCTTACTTTTAAAATTTTTCTATTTTTCGGAGCTTTTAAATGGGAAAACATAGTTTTGCAGAAGAAGACTCACTTGGGAGTTAGAAACCTATATTCTGCCCCAGACTGATTCTTCCAGTAACTAAGAGTAAGACTGTAGACAAGCTATATAATCCCCCATGGTCCTCAATTTCTTCTTTAAAACGAGGTGTAGATCCCTGTAAGACCCCGTGCTACTCTTAACAGTCTGGTTTCTATGATTCTAAGAGTTACTTCTGGAGAAGGTGTATCCTGGCTCTACATTCCTAGAACACTTGATAAATAACATATAAAAGTCTTCCTTCCCCTCTCGGTTGTAACTCTGCAATGCCAAGCATTACGCCCAACTTTATTGAACTCTGAAATACAATCTGGAAGCCACTGTCATCTGAGAAATAGTGAAGAAGAAAAACAGTATAAAATCCAAGTAAATGGCCCTATTTCTTGGTGCCATTATGTAGTTAGCTCGTTTATTTAGAAGTAGTTTAGTTTTAATTATCCCGATACTGTTTCTGTAATGCTTATGTTAAAAAGGATAAACTAAGTTTAAACTCTGTTGTGTTCCAGAGAGAATGTTTGCTTTACAAGCATTAGTTTTATTTAGTGAGTGCTCTTAATTTATAAGATAACTCAAAATACATACACATTGGGACACAGCATGCTATCATCACAATATCTCATGGTAAAAACACTTCCTATCACTCTATGGCCATCATTCTTATTTTTTAGGGGCTCCAAGAAAGAAGATTCCATACATGGCAGATGTTATCAAATTGCATGCTCTTCTCAATCTCTTTCTCAGAGAATCATCTCCTTTCTTAGATGATCCTATCCCATAGCCCCCCCTCCAATAAATATTATTAAGGCCTGGTCACCTAATCCAAGTTAGGCATATCTCATATTCTGATCTGAGAGCTTCTTGGTTAATTGGACATGGATGAACGTCTGGGGTCATATAGACTTTGGGGGTGGGGTCTCATTTGATGATATTCTTGCAAGAGAGAAGCAAGAACTAGCTATGTGGCGGAAAAGACAAAAAAAAACAAAACAGAAGAACTGCCTGGGATCCTATAGCTTTCTTCATCATTCTTCCAGTTCCCTTTGCAACTCCTGCTTTTGGGTTCTGAGAGCAACCACTATGCTCTTGTAATAAATCCACCTCCCTTTCAACAAAGCTACTAAAGGTGAATTTGTAGCACTTGCAGTGAACAATCCCTTAATCATGTCACTTCACCTTGGCAAATCACTCTAGATTTAAGCAAATGTGTATTGTTTTCTTAGCCAGTGTCCCTTTATTTGCTTTCCCCCTTCCCTCAAAATTCTACATAGTCATAGTGCAATCCTATCCTATAAAATCTGCTCAAACAATTAGCAATATTGTGCTAACCTGGCCAATCATGGCCATAGACTGAATTTCAATGAGCCTCTAATCCTAGTTAGTAATTTGTCACAATTTGCAATAAATAGGTACTGTTGATTAAAAGGGAGAAATTAGGTTTCAGGACACACATTTCACTACAAATCCAGAAATCCAACTGAAAACACTTTAGCAGGTTAGTAGTATCAGTACAGGAGATGAATTATGTTATTTGTCATATCTGCCTTATCTACTATCTATTAATTTACATACACAAAGGCTTATCAGTGATTCCTAAACCTCACCAAGTCCAGAATTATCTGAGGACATCTTTAAACATACAAACTCCATAGGCCCATCCCAGAACTGTAGAATAAGAATCCATGGAAAATGAGGTCTGGGAATCTGTATATTTGCATATTTATAGTTCATTAGGTGATTTTTAGGATCACTGTTCTAGAATACATATAATGTCTGGGGAGAAAATTGTAATTGAAACTAAAACTCCAGTCAACATATAAAACTCAATTGTATTTTTATTTACCAACAATGAACAATTGGAATTGAAATTTAAAAAGTACTATTACAACAGCACCAAAAAACATGAAATAATTATAAATAAATCCACCAATATGTGCAAGATTTATATGCTGAAAACTAGAAAATACTGATGAAAGAAATCAAAGAAGACCTAAATAAATGGAGTGATATACAATATTCATGGATTGGAAACTTTAAGATGTCAGTTCTCCCTAAATTGAGTTTGAACTCAAAACCAATAAAAATCCCAGAGGAAATTTTTTTTTTTTTTAGAAATTGACAAGCTGATTCTAAAATATCTATAAAAAAGCAAAGGATCTAGAATAGCTTAAACAACTTTTAAAAGTATAACAAAGCTGTAAGACTTACATTACCTGAGTTTAATAATTAATACAAAGCTAGAGGAATTAAGATAGTACAATTTTGGCAAAAAAATAGACACATAGATCTCTGGAATAGAATAGATTCCAGAAATATACCTATGCATATATAGTCAATTGATTTTCAATAAAGGTGCAAAGTCAGTTTAGTGTAGAAAGAAATGTATTTCCAAAAAATAGTGCTGTACCAATTAAACACCCATATGCAAAAAATGAACATTGACCCATACCTCATATCAATAACTCAAAAATGATAATAGATCTAAATGTAAAACCTAAAACTATAAAAACTCTAGAAGCAAACAATGAAGAAAATCTTGCAAGCTTGAGTTAGACCAAGATTTCTTGGAAGTGACCAAAAGAAAAAAAAAAAGATCTTTTGTATATCGTCAAAATTAAAAGCTTCTACTCTTTGAAGAACATTGCTAAGAAAATGGAAAGGAAAGCCATACACTGGGAAAAATATTTGCAAAACATATATCTGATAAAGAACTTGTATCCAGAATATATAAAGAACTCCTAAAACTTGATAATTAAAAAACCCAAACAACTCACAAAAAAGGGCAAAAGATTTGAACAGTCACTTTACCAAAGAAGATAAATACAGATAGCAAAAAAAGCATCATTATCATTAATCATTAAGGAAATGTATATTAAAACCATTATGGGATTCCTTTATACACATATAGAATGGCTAAATTGGCTAAATTTTAAAAATCTGACAGTGCCAAATGTTGTTGAGGATGCAGAACAACTGGAACTCCCATGCATTCTGATGGGAATGCCATTTTGGAAAACTCCTTACAAAGTTAAACACAATTCCACTCCTAGGTATTTATTCAAGAGAAATGAAACTCATGTTCACATAAAAATATGTATACAAATGTTTATAGCAGCTTTATTCATAATCACCAAAAACTGGAAATAACACAAATGTCCATCAACAGGTGAAATGATAAATGAACTGTGGTAGATCCATACCATGGAATACTTCTCAGCAATGAAAAGGAACAAACTACTGATATATAGCACAGTATGGATGAATTTCAAATGCATTATATTATGAAAGAAGCCAGGCTCAGAAGGCTATATACTGGTTGATTCCATTTATATGATATTCTGGAAAAGGTAGAATTATAGAGACAAAACACATATCATTAGTTGCCGGGGCTGGTGGGGAAGAAATGTTGATTACAAAAGGCACAAGAGGATTTTTGGGGGGTGATGGGACTATATGTTGCACCACTATATGCATTTGTCAAAATTTATAGAACTGTATATGAAAAAGGGATGGGTTTTAATTTACTATATATAAATTATACCTCAATAAACCTGTCTAAAAAGAAAAACAAGCAAAATCCCAGTTTAGTATGTCAAGGGATATGTATTTTGTTTTCAGTTTCATCGTTTTTAAGAACCAAATTATCTTTTCTTTTCCCCCCTCAAAATGACTAAGGTAATGAATGGGTTGTCAGCCTTCCCTGCTGTGGTAATTCTGAAAGGACAATGTGTTACATACCATTCTACTTGCTGTTGTGATAGGCATCTACCATTATTTATTACATAAGCTTAGGAAATAATTGAGAGGTCACTGTCGAGCTGAAGTGAGATATTAATTGATTGGAGCAGATGGGGGAGAGGAAGACCTTTGGATGTTTCCATTACACATCAGATAACTTGTGGGATGAAATAAAAATTCAACAAACCTATAGGTAACATTTTTTGGAGAAATCTCGAACTTTTTAAATAAAAGCTTAGCAGCTAATAAAAATGTTAAATTGCCTACCAATGTTTACACTTAAAATTGGCCTGGTTAAGTGGTTCTCAGCTAGTTTGCCTCCGTGTCCTCTCTTACCAGACTCTTCAGAGGAGGGAGGAACTGTGATCTCTGGGGTAACTGTGTACCTCTAAGCAGGCATCACACTAAAAGAAAATTTTAGCTCATCTCCAGAATGACATAAATTTTTTTAGTATTTGGAAGTATGGAATGAACACAAAAGAGGTGAGGAATACTAACAGAGTTATGAAAACAATTATATTCAACATATTAATTTCCAGAATTCGCCACCTGCCTAGTGAAGATTGAAACTCAGAAAGGTTAAATGATTTGCGCACAGTTCGTCAGTGGCAGGAATCATCTTTACACTCAGATTTGCCAACTCCAAGGCCAGTGCACATTATATTGCAAATATATAAGCCATGATGGTGTAAATCACTCCAAGAGATGCCAGCAGTATTTCTTCTCCTAGACTCTAGTGCTGTTAAGTTGAATATAGCAATTTTTAAATTAATTCTTACTTGGCACTCCATTATCATTAGACTGGTTTAACTCTGCTACATTTTTAATATTTCAAAGTTAGAAGATATATGGCATATGACTTTTTTCTTCACCAGAGCATAACATTTCTTTTCTCTTGTCTTCCATGACACCGGCCTCCTGGTTCTTTTTCTTCTCAGTTCTTTTCAGAACCCTTTGAGGGATCACCTTTTTCTTTTTGCCTGTTGAATGCTGGTGTTTCTCAGAGTTCTGCATTTGGTCCTCTCTCTTCCTCAGGGTACAAACTTGTAGGTAATTTTATTTACTCAATTTCAGCTATATCTGTAGACTGATGACTTCCAAATTTATCTCTGGTACAGACCGTTCTGACTTCTAGAACCATAGATCCCATTTCTTCTTCTTGGACAGTTCTGCCTGGATGAGTCACAGAAAACTAAATCTCAACATGCTCCAAATGGAATCCCTGACCTTCCCAACACCTTGCCCTCTGCACCTCCCAACTCTTCCTCCTAGACTCCCCATGTCATAAATGGCACCTGGGATTCATTCTTAAGGCCCTTCCCTTACTGGTCACAACCAGGTATTCATCCAGTCTTACAGCTCTGCCCCTTTATTTATGTCTCTCAAAGTCTTCCTCTCCTCTGTATTCTTTTGCTACAGGCCTCACCAAGTCTATTCTAATGCATCTCCTCACTAGTTTCCCCCCACTTCAGATTCCCCCCTCTCGATCCTGATGCATTCTGCTGAATCCACTTACTTCCGGCTGAAAGTTCTCCAATGGCTCCCCCACTCCCAATGGGCAAAACCCAAACTTACCCCTGCAGCCTAATTAAAATCTGAGTTTCAGCAGCACAGAATCACCTGCAGGGCACCCTTTGCTGTTAATCACCTTCAATTATTCACTTACAGAGCTCCATCTGCCCAACCTCAGTGCTGGATTATTAGGTCATCGCTTTTAATGTCCTTGTCGTTATGGACTTGTTGTTCAGCTAATGTTATATTTTGAGCCAAAGTTTTCATTTTTTTAAAAAGTCAGACCTCTTCCTGTTTTCTTAAAACGAGGAAAGAATATCTTCATAAAATTTGAGTTACTTTGCATAGGCAGGAAGTGTTCATGGATTGAAATGCTTTTAGTTAGCAGTAGAGTTTTTTCCAAGGACCAGTTTGCATTTCTTACTCTCATTAACCTATAGTAACTCTATATTGGTCAACAAAAGCTATAGGAAGAAGAAAGACCCTTGAGGAATAAAAGAGGGTCTAACAGACCCTCAAATGCCCGTGGGGGTAACATTTCTCTTATCAATTTCCAAAATGCAGCCAGCATTGACAATTGGGTAGTAAGTTTCCAGTTTCCTACTTAGGACAATGATAAAATAATCTGATACATAATCTATGGTTATTGAAACTGCATTATCATTTTCTGTATTTTTCCATCAGAAAAAAAAAAAGTTGTGAGAGCTCAAACTGCAGACGTAAGCACTACTCAAAGACTCCTTACCACCCATCCCTACTTAAATTTGATAGTTCTAATTCCAAGGAGTGGAGTGTATGCTTATTCCCATTTGTTATGGGTTAAACTAGAATGCCAGTTTAATAAAACAGCTAAAGGCTTGGTGCTTGACTTTGAGTGTTACCATGTCACAAGCCACAGGCAAGAAGCAATGACTTTTGATTGACCAAATTATAGCCGTTAGATGGAAAATAATTTTACGGGGACACAGAAAGATCAGAAGTCTGCATGAGACAGGATCAAAGTTCAAAGAGAAATTCCTTTTCCATTCATGAAAGCAAGATATTTTGGCCAAGCCTCACTTTTATGGGAAACAAACATGTATTAGAAGCAGAGTGAATGATGTGACAGATGTCATGGAAGAAAATGATCAGACTAATATTTTAACAATAATGAATAGTTTTTAAGGTGTTTTACAGTTTTCTAAATGCCTTTCTTCATATCTATTTTGATTTAGCTTATCATTGTCAGATGGTGTTACTAATACAGCCATGTTTTAAGATATTAAAAATCTGCTGCTGTGAGGAACAGATTAGAATGATCATAAATGATCCTACAGTGAAGCTATAATGGTTTTCCTCTTCATCTTTGCTTTAGTGAAATGCTTGAAAACTGGCTCTTGCTCTGTGCTTGGAAGTATGATTTGCTTATCCAAACTATTTCAGTCTCAGCAGAGATGGGGTTTGTACATGCATTTTATATAAGTAGGGCCAACTCACATTATGGGGTGGGGGGATTAAATATATGATTGATAATAAGAAATTGTTGTCTTCAAAATCACTTCCTACCATAATACTGGCCCCTTCATTACAATGGTAATAAGAAAGAAAGAAAAAAAACACAAAAAACAGAAATGGCCATTTGAGGGGAAATTAGTGCTTAATTTCCAAGACTTTTATTTTAATGGTTGCAACACTGGCAGGATTTTATACTTAAATTGCAAACCGTAGGATGATAAGGCTAGTGTTTTCGATTTGTCTTCTAAATGGAAAACGCTTAATGCAGCATGTGATGAAAAAGTCATGATTGAACACATCCCTTAAAGTTAAATATACTGTCTTTGAAAGTGAGTTTAGAAAATAAATATGTATATGTACATAAGCATGTGTGTATGTAAGCAAGTTGCATCCAAGCAATCGCCATTGTCGTTAATGAAAGAACAACTGCTCTAGCACACACCTTTGCTTGCTGGAGATACGCAGATAAAGTTTATCAAAAGAAAAATCTCATATTTCATTAAAAATGCCTGGTGTAGTACAAATTAAAGGAATGGATCATTCCCAGGAAGAAGAAAAGGAAGACTTAAGACAAAGAAATAAGCATAGGTTGTTCTGAGATTCTCCATTTTTTTTTGAGAGCAGGTGAATCATATTTTAAAGAACTTATTTTTCCCCCTTATGTCCTCTTTTAGAAAAGTTTCATTGCAGAATGTAATGCACACACAGAAAACTGAACCAAATAAAAACATATAGATGAAGGATTTATCTCAAAGGCACATCAGTGTAACCACCACGTGGGACGATGGAAACTTGCCAGTACCAATAACCACCCACGGGCCACCCCCATCCTTACCTAAGCCCTCACAAGCAAGGGGCAACTGTTTTTTTTGTTAGCACTTCCTTCTTTTCTTGGTCATTTTACTATCAAAATCTGCATCCCTAAACATTGTAGCTTTGCTTTGCCTGTTTGTTGTTGTTGTAATTTTTTATAAAATGGAATTATGCAGTCTCTATTCTTTTGTACCGAGGGTCTTTCATGCAACATTATATGTGTGAAATTGATTTTTGTTGCTGTACATAGCAGTATGTCTTTCATATTCCTGCCCTTATATGTTCATATGATAGTTCTTTTACTAATTCTCCTTAGGCACACATTAGGGTGTTTTTCAATTTTTGGCTATTAGGAATAAAGGAGCTATGAACATTCTTGTATGGTCTTTTGATATACATGTATACACATTTCTGTTGCATGCATGTATGAGTAGAATTTCTGGGTCATTGGGTATGCATATATCAAATTTGGTAGATAATGCCAAATAGTTTTCTGAAGTGGTTGTATCAATGTATACCTCTAGCAGCAGTGTATGCGAATTTCTCCAGCTCCATGTGGTTGTCAATATTTAGTATTTTTGATCTCTTTAATATTAGCCTTAAGTTTGTAGTAGATTTTTACTTTGGCTTAAATATGTGTTTCTCTGATGACTAATGAGGCTGAACACTTCATATATTTACTGGCCATCTAGATATCCTTTCATATAAAATGCCCCAGTCTTTTCCCAATTTTAGTATTGGGCTGTCTGTTTTTCTTACTGGTTTATATGTATTCTTTATAAATTCTAGAATAAGCCCTGTTTTTATTATTTTTTTCCTTTTTTGGTTATATGTGTGCTAAATTTCTTCTCCCACTTTGTGGCTTGCCTTTCACTTTCTTAGTGGTATCCTTGTTTGTTTTGTTTTGTTTCACAAGTGTTTTATTTGGGCAGATAGGCCAAAATGCAGAGAAACGTATGCATCATGCATAAAACCTTAGTGGCATCTTTTGAGAAACAGAATTTCTTAATTAAAAAACTATTTTAAAATAATTTCATATAAACAGAATAGTAGGAAAGATAGAACGGTGTTCTCATATACCCTTCATCCAGCTTCCCCTAATGTTAACTTAACCAGGGTCATATATCAAAGTAAGAAATGAACTAAATCACAGAGTTTATTCAGATCTCACCAGTTTTCCCACTATTGCCCTCTTAGTGTTCTAGCATTTAATTCAGGATCCCATATTGCATTTCGTTGTCACATCTCTCTAGCCTCCTCCAGTCCTTGACGGTTTCTGAATCTCTTCATGTTTTTCACGATCTTGACACCTTTGAAGAGTACTGGTCAGAGAGTTTATAGAATCAACCTTAATTTGGGCTTGTCTGATGTTGTCTCATGATTAGATGAATTTTTCAATTTTTAATGTAGTGCAGTTTGTCAGTCTTCTTTTAATTAATGCTTTTTGTGTCCTCTTAAAAAAAAAATCGTCTCCTCCCCTGAAAGCCACTGTTTTGCTTTAATATCTTCTGAAAGCCATTGGTTAGCCTTTCATATTTAATTTATAAGTTTAGGCCAAGTTCCATAGTTTCCATCTGGATAGCTAAGGGATCCTGCAGTCATTTATTGAAAGAAAAATTGTTTCTTCACTTATCTGTAACCCCATCTTGGAGGTCATTCAAGTATGCATTTGCTTCTGAGTTCTCTATGCTATTCCATTTGACATCTTGTCTATTATGATATTGCACTGCATTAATTCCTGTAGTTTTCTAAGTCTTGGTATTTGGCAGACCATGTCCTTCACCTTTCTGGTCTTTTGAAGAGATCATTAGTTATTTGGCCCTTTGGATTTCCTTATAAATTTTTTATTTTATTTTATTGTTTTAATCTTTCTTGGATTTCCTTATAAATTTTAAATCGGGTAGTTGATTTTCACAAAAGGAAGGCCACATTGGGATTAAATTGAATTTATAAATCATTTGGGAAGAACTGACAATTTACAATACTGAGCCTGCCAATCCATGAACATGGATATCCCCTCATTTACATAGGTCATCTTTAATTTTTTTCTCAACAATAATTTATAATTTTCTAGTAGAAAACTTGCTCATCTTTTGCTATATTTATTCCAAAGAATTTCATACTTGATATTATTGTGAATAGAATAGATTTAAAATTTTGCTTTTTCTGCTTGTTGCTGGTATATAGAAATAGTTGATTTCTTGCATATTTGTTTTGTATCCAGAGACTTTTCTAAATCCCCTTTTAAATCATTTATCTGTATTCTTTTGTATTTTGTGAGCATACAATTGTATCATTTTAAAATAAGAACAATTTTGAGCTTTTTTTATGGTTTTTATTTCCTTTTCTTGCTTTTTGTACTGGCTAGGACCTCCAGTAGAATGTTGAATAGATGTTCTGATAGCAGGAATAGCCACTCATTCCTGAAATTAATGGTATATTCAATAATTTCCCATTAAGTAGCATGTTGGAAGTAGGTTTTCTGCAGATACCTTTTTATCTATTTCTAGTTTGCTACGAATATGTATTATGAATGGATATTGAATTGTATCATAATTTTTATGCATTTATTGAGATTCTTATAGGTTTTTTTGTCTTTTATTCTATTAACGTGTTGAATTACACTGATTTCTTTTCAAATATTAAACCAACCTTGCATTTCTGAAAAGACCTTAACTTGGTAGTGATATATTGCTTATTGAATTTGAATCACTAATATTTTATTTAGGATATTTCTGTTTATGTTCATAAAGGAGTCTGACAAGCATTTTTCCTTTCTTGTAATGCCCTTTTGTGCAGGTTATCAAGATTATGCTAGCCTCATGAAAGAGATGGGAAAGGCTTGTGGGTTTTCTTGTTGTTGTTTTGTTTTGTTTTTGTATTCTCTGAAAAAAAAGTTTTTGCAAGGCTGGTATTATTTCTTTTTTTAAATGTTTGGTTAGAGTTCATTGGGGAAGCTATCTGTCCCTGGAGTTTTCTTTGTGGGAAGGCTTTTAATTACAGACTCAATTTCTTTAAGCAAATATTGGACTATTCAGATTTTGTGTCTTCATATGTCAGTTTTGGTTGATTGTATTTTTGCGGGAATTTGTCAACTTCATCTAACTTTTCAAATTTATTGGCATAAAGTGCTTCAAAATAATATTTTCTCAGTTTTTTAAATGTCTGCAGGTTATATAATATCCCCCTTTTCATTTAAGACATTGGTTATTTATGCCTTTGATATTTCTTGACCAGACTTGCCAGCAGTTTATTAATTTTCATAGTCTTTTAAAAAGAAGCAACTTTTGTCTGAGTTGGCTTTTTTACTTTTACCTATGTTATTTTTTTTTATTTTAAACTATTTAACTTCTCTTCTTATCTTACTATATACTTCTTCCTAATTTCTTTGGGCTTCATTTGCTGAATCTTTTTCTAACTTCTCAAAATATATGCTTAAAGCAATAATCATTTATGCAAAATGGGCAATTCTTAAGTGTGATTATTTTGTTTAATCTTCAAAATAGCCTTGCAAAGAAGGTGCTGTAATTCCACTTTTATTGATGTATGAAACAAGAGACTAAATAATTTGTTCAAGGTTAATTGTAAAGCTTGAATTCAAATCAGGTCTGTTTGTATGGAAAATCTATACTCAAATATTTTGAATTTAAATGAGTAATATAAAATATGAAATAAATATCTTCTTTAAAATTTAATTTATAATTGAAGAAAAAATTCAGAATATGGCAAATATTTCATTTTCATGTTATAAAGAATCCAAGGTCATTGAAAGAATTTGAAGTTAAGAATAATAATACAAATATATTCATGTTGCACTTCTCTCTTGAAGAACTAAAATAACACTTAAAATCCATCTTATTGCTGATCATATTTAGAAAATTTTCAATTATTTAAAAAACAGCATTGATCACGTACTCCTTTTGGACGCTGTCTCTTCTTTGACTTTGTTAAGATCATCCTCTCCTACTTCTTTCTTCTGCTTTTTTGTTTTCCATCTCCTTTGCAGGTCCCTCCTGCTTTGCCTATCATTAAATATTAGTTTTCCTCAGGTCGTATATGCTCTCTTTTCACTTGAAAAAAATCAACTGGCAATCTTAGTCATACTCATTATTTCAACTATTACTATACTAATTACTCCCAAATCCAGATTTTTCAGACCTCCAGGACTATATATTCTGTCTTCTGAAATTATTCACCTGGAAGTTCCAAAAGTAAGGTCTTAACTCAGTCATGTCCAAACACTTTGACTTACCTGTAAATATACTCTCCTTCTCGAATTACTTACATCAGCCAATAGCATCTCATTCATCCAGTTCTCCAAGCCAAAACCCCAAAAGCCATCCTGGGATGCTTCCTCTCCCTCATGCCCCCATATTAATCACCTCCTAAATATCTCTGAATTCGGTTTAATCATCTTCAACTCTAATGCCTGAGTGCTTATTTGGGTCCTCATAATTTCTTACCTAGGCTTGCTTAAAGCTACCTATTGGATAAAATCTTTCTGAATAGCCCTGTTATCCTTAATACTTGTTCACATTTGACTATTATCTTCCAAATTGACATGAATATTCAAATGAGATGGTTATAATGTTTCTTCACTAAATTGTGATAGAGAGAAGAAGCATGAGCATGAGTGATTGCCAACTGATTTTTTAAAGAGCCTTGCAAATTACTCAGTACCTATTTGTTGAATGGATGAAACAATGTGATATTTTGGTCGATAGATGTCACTAGGAAAAAGCAAACAAAACAGAACAAGAGAAGCTTACCATTTGCTCAGTGCTTGCTTGTATAATTGTTGATACATACTTTTAGTGGAGGGATCATGTGGAATCCATAGATATGTATCAACCTTTCTGAAAAGTCCAGTTCGATTGAACTATTAATTCGAGTGGACTTGTGTCAATGTCACTTTAAAATAGAGCTGAACTATTTTTGATAGTGCTCTGCTCTCCAGGAAGATTTAGGTCTGTGTTTATAGGACTTTAATGAAGCCTTCTGACATTATAACCACCTTATTTGAATATTCATGCCTATTTGGAAGATAATAGACAAATCATAACACTATTGAAGTTCTGTGCTTAGAAAAGCTTAGGATCACGTAATTTGAGTTTTGAATATTATAACTTCAAATTATATATCACTTATTAGCAAAACTATCATAAGAAAGAAAACTCAATTCTATAGTGAGAGTGTTTCTAATCATCCTTTTTTCAATGTGGTGAATGAAGCATAATAAAATTAAGCAATTTATGCAAAATCTCATCACATACTGACAATAATTCAGGACTATTGATTGATTCCTAATTCTAGAATCTCTGTATTAGACAGGATTCTCTAAGAAAACAGAACGAACAGGAGATATATGTATTATCTATCTATATGTATAAATATATGCATATATAACATAAATATTATGGGATTTCTTATAGGAATTGGCTCACGTGACTGTGGGGATGGGCAAGTCCGAATTCCTTGGGGCAGGTCTTAAGCTGGGAACTCTGATGAAGGTTTTCGATGAATTCCCCAGAAGCTGGCTGAAGTAGAGATGGAAATTCTCCCTTCCGACTGCCGAAATCACTTCTTTAAGACCTTCAACTAATCGAATGAGGCTTCTCTCATTGTTGAAGGTAATCTCTTC
The DNA here is from genome assembly GCA_029593785.1 of Cabassous unicinctus. Lineage (NCBI taxonomy): Eukaryota > Metazoa > Chordata > Mammalia > Cingulata > Chlamyphoridae > Cabassous > Cabassous unicinctus. Next base: position 15,258 of record JAQZBX010064038.1, read on the forward strand.
AGTTGATTGTAGATGTAATCAGTCATAGACACAATCGACTTACTGATGATTTAAATCCATGAAATACCATCATGATAACAATCAGACCAGTGCTTGCTTAACCATACAACTGGGCACCATTACCTGACCAGGTTGACGCATGAGCCTAACCATCACAGGCCCCTTTCTTATCGTGGTAACAATGTTTCCAGCTAATAGAGGAGAGTCACATGAAATCATTAAGTATACTTCTGATCTGGCTCTTACATCCCTTATTTCAAAATTTCCATTGCCACTACCTTTAGTCCCTACCCCATCTTTAGGCTTAGTCCCAGCTGGATCTCTTGTTGGAGGAGACAAAAGGACCTTAGAATTCACAGTGTACCAAACGAGATTCCATTTGGTTCTGCTTTGACCCTAGGGCCCACATTCTCTATACTTTTTCTCCTTATGATTAAGCCTCTGCCTTGTATTCTATTTCTGTATATCTTCTCTGTCTTGACCATACTTGCTTTGGCGCCTTGCTCAGTACCTCAATTCTATTCAATTCTATTCTGATTGGTTCCTTGATTTTATCCCCCATTCCCACTTGCCTTTAAACACCTCTCCCTGTGGCTTTGACTCCCATTACCTGCTTGTAGAAACTCTAGGTGCCTACCTATAAAATATGCCATCCCATTGAGGCACAGGTGGATTTGGTTGACCAGGGATGCCAGGTAGATAACCTCTTCTTTCACCACTACAAGTGCATCTCTCCAAAGCCTAGTTGAAGAGGCCAATCTCCTCAGATGGGTTAATAGGTACACAAGCAGGACTGTCCACAGAAGCCCTTTCTTGGAAAAACTTTGGCTCATTTTAAGTAAGCTCAAGAAGGAAGACAGTGTTAAGTCCTTTGAGAGGACACAGAAATAGCTGGAAAGGATACCATTCTTAACCTGGTGGTGTAGTAGCTGGGAAGGGAATGGTGGTTATCAGATGGGCACTAGGATTCAAAGTCAAAGAAACTGGATTCAGGCCCATCCTACCACTTACTACAACTGTTTTCATATCTGCAAAATGGAAATAATTCATTTTTTAAAAATTAAAATTTATTTACAAATACTCCATATCCACACCAAACATACACTACTTCTTACAACCCCCAAGCCCCACCTCTGCCAATCCCCTGATGAACTTTCTGTCTCTGTGGATTGCAAATGCAAATAATCCTTGCTTTGTCTATTCCACCATTTTGTTGTTGTTCTTTACAAATGATGCCTCCTTCAATGCATACTAGGCAACAGCAGAATTGGGGACTCATATGGCAAATGAACTGGCATCATATCAAATAAATCATAA
>JAQZBX010064039.1:0-16549 GCA_029593785.1 Cabassous unicinctus
GACATGAACTTAGGACCCAGCACAGTCCATCAAAGTCTGCACTCCTTAAGTGAATTCAGCAGCTGGCCATTACCAAGAACCTACTACGTGCTAAGCACTGCTGGGCACCGAACTCTGAGCAGCTGGTTCAACTTCTGGAACCCACAGGCAAACCTGAAATACCACATTTTAAATAGAAACAGAGACTCGCTTCATTTAACCAACAAAGGGGAGAAAAAAGAAAATAATTATTATGCGATTCCCAGTATACATGAAACTTACGGCCACAAACAAGGCTTAATCTCTCCATGTGGACAAGATGCACATCTGTTCCCTATTTTGACATGTTCTCGGTCATATAAACATGTCCTTACAGCTGCCTTCTCAGGAACCTTATGAAACATATATTCTTTGTTCATCCTGAGTTCTATAAATACTGGTCCTTACTCAGCTTTATTCCTACTTCTGGTTTTTTGTTGTTGTTTTTTTTATGATCTTACTTATACCTACATTTTATATCTTTAAGAAATCCCAGATTAAAATGTCACATATCTATCAAATAATATAGGCAAAAACATAAAAATGTTAAAATTCAAATTGTATCCTGCAAGCATTCCATGCCTATAAATTTGGCTCAGAGCATGACAACTTCCCCCACTCCCACTACCAAAGAAAGTGGAGGGGACAAGAAGCAGCAACATAATGAAACCTAAAGGCAGAAACGTGACCCCCTATGTAAAGTGCTTAGCACAGGTGGCGCTCAGAGCAAGGGCTCCGCTGTTACCCCAGGCACGTGGCTTCCCTTGCTGCCCATTGGAATCACCTGCATAAGACCTGGAAGGCCTCCAGAGCCCTGGCCCCACCCCTGAGAGTCTGGTTTCACTAGCCCACAGTGAGCTCCAGACCCCAGTTCAGAACTTGCTCGGTATCCTGGTAAAGTTGTTAATACTTCTACCTTAAATTGAAGCGTCTTTGAGTGACACTTTTTAGAAACACTCTTAATGCTGGACCAACTTACAAAGTGAATTATTCTAATGAGATCTGTAATAATTTTACTAACCTTTCCTGGTGACTATTTTTGTGTTTTCTAATAAAATCTTTAGTGGTTTTTTATGATGCTTAAATGTTAAAACTCTTTACTGAGGCATATTTTTATTGTAAAGATGAACAGCAAAGTCCCTAAATAAGAAGTTCCACTTACAGCATGCATTTGTACAGATGCTCTGGCACCCAGGAGGCTTCTAATGTTTCAATATTACCAGGTGGCCCAAACAGAAGACATATCACTCAACTGCACACAACCTCAGAGAGACATTTCTTTCAAAGGTGGAAGAAAATTACGGGGTTTTGTGAACTAACTAGGACTCTTCCTTCCACGCTGACACACCCTTGGATACAAGTGCCAATCGCCTTAAGCAATGCCTCCTCTACTTGGCCGTTTCATTCCAAGGGTATGCTGGGGGAGGCCGCGGAGGGGACAGCACAAGCCCAGCCAGCCCCTAAAGGAAAGAGAAGGAAAGAGCGGGGCAACCCAACAGACACTCTCCCAGCACCCCTAGCTTGCACATGAATTTTCTGGCTGGGGCCTGCTCCAGACTTGGAGGATTCTCACTGAGCAGGACATGAGGAGCTCAGGACCCTGCACCCTGCACCACCATGGCCCCTTCCCAACAAAACTGTCCTCAAAGATTTTCACTTCATTGTCATGGCTTAGCAAAGTCTAAACAAGTAGAGTGCTCCTATGGCCTTGCCTACTTGAGTTTCTAATCTGCATCACTGTTGGCCACAGCTTCAGCCCAGGCAGACCCACCTCTCAGCAGACGGGAAACAAAAGACGCTGATATGTGTAAATGTTGGTTTTCTTCAGCTGATGGAAACTCACTGTGGTTCTAGCTCAGATACTCTGAAAACTGGAACGTGTGTCAGGGCCTTTAACTCAGAAAGACATAAAATTCCACTCTGCACAAAGCCATTGCCTTTTTAGACATAAAGGAAGGGGGTGGCACAAAGGGGACCTCACAGTGTCACATCAAATGAGAAGCAGCATGGTGTCAGGGAAAGCGCACTGGATAAAGTCGTGGAAAGTGGCTTCTCGTCCTGGCCATGCCAGCTGCTAGCTGTGGACCGGGGACAGCTCCTCCCTCCTCTCGGGGTGTTTCCCACATCTCCATAACCGATACTGGTCAAGCGGAACCTTCTGGTCTTCACAGTCCTCAGAGCTTCTCAATCTACTCCCGAAGTCCTCTTTGCTGCCACGGTGAAAAGAGCAAGAGATGACTGGCCTCCTCCCCCCAGAGCTTCACCATGGATTCCAGATTTTAAAAATGAAAAGGCAAAGCTGGGCTGACTCAGTACTTCTCTCCCACCTGCCCCAAAGGCCACCACTTCCTGTCACCTTCTCCTGTTCTCAGAGATGTAAGTGAACAATCACAACTTCAAAGGCGCCATGTTTAAAAGATTCCTACCTAAGGGAGTCAATGGATTTTTTAATGAATTTAAAAAATGAGTATATGCCAGAGGGGGCAGTTCTTAACCCTTTTTGTTCTACAGACCCCTTTGCCAGTCAGGTGAAAACCATGGACCCCTTACTAAGTCCACACTATACTGTGTATTATTTAATAAATATATCACACCCACACCAACATGTCCTCACAAGAATAATGTTTTTTTTGAGTTTCAATTCAAGCTCACGGACCCCTTGTTAAGAACCCCTGTGCAAGAGAATTGAAAATATATGTCCACACAAAAACTTGTACGTGAATGTTCCTAGCAGTACTATCCACAATAGCCAAAAGGTGGAACCAACCCAAATGTCCATCAGGTGAGAAATGAATAAGCAAAATGTAGTCTATTCCACATCACGGATATTATTCGGGCATAAAAAAAGATAGATGAACCTTGAAAACATGCTAAATGAAATAAGCCAGACACAAAAGGCTATATATTGTATGATCCCATTTATAGGAAATTTTGGCAGATCCATAGAGACAGAAAGAATCGTGGTTGTCAGGAGCTTGGAGAGGGTATTAACTAGTGACTGCTAACAAGTATGAGGTTCCGTCTGGGGAGTGGAGAAAATGCTCTAAAATTAAATAGGAGTGATGGCTGCACGACTCTGAATACATGAAAAAAAGACCATGGTGAATATACTAAATTTAAAAAGAGGTGTGTGAATTTTATGTCCTGTAACTTATATCTCAACAAAGCTGTTGTAAAAACAATTAAGTGGAAAAAGAAAAAAAAATAAAATAAAATAAAAAAACAAAAAAAAACATAAACAAAACAAAAAAATCAATTAAGTGGATGTGCCTAGATGTGTGGGAGGCTGGTATGTAAATCCTCATGCTTCTGCTGGCGGCATAGCTGAGGTGAAAGCCGCCCTACCCCATGCCCTCCAGCCTCCAGCCCAGGTGGCAGAGGCAGACTGGCCACACTGGGCTGCTCACGCTCTGGTCTGATGCCATCAAATACCTGAGTCACGCAGCTAAGGAATCTCCCCCCTCGCATCCAGCCACCTCAGCTTCCCATCTGGCAAGCCTGCAAGGGGGGAGCTGAGCTGGCCACAGCGTGTAGCATCCTCTCCCATGGGACTCACACAGTCCTACCTGTAAACCAGCACATTGGCAAAACAGGCATTCTGGTTGGTCTGGCCCACCATGGCCACCTGTGCTGCACACCTCATGAGATTTCCCATGCGAGCTGCCTCATCCATGGAAGTCGAGAGCCACATTGAGCACTCCCCCGAGTGTCTAGCACTTAACGTTTTAGAACTCTACATTTTCACAGCATCTGACCCTCACAAAAGCCCAGAGATGCTATTATGCTCATTTTAGAGTTGGGAAAACTGAGGCTCAGAGAGGTTAAATGACCCACCCTAAGTCCTGCACTAGTAAGAGGTGGTGCACAGAGCAAGATCCTGGGGCCGGCCCAGTCTTCAAGACACCTGCCCAGGCCCTCCTTCCCATCCTCCTGGCAATTGAGAATGGCACCCTGGCAATGACAGGCCTGGCAGCCACAGCCTCCAAAATGCTCGGCAGAATGCTACTTCTCCATAACTAGTATTCAGGAGCTGGACTCTGGAACACAAGAATATCCATCTATCTCTACCCCAAGCAAGAGGCCAGCCAACCTCCCATCCTCACATCCGAGACATGCAGGTGAAGCCAGTGGCCCTCTGCTGTCCTCATTTCTCCTCAAAGCTCCTCCCTCACTGTCGAATGTCTTCAACCTCATGACCCGCCTCTGTCTTTTCTGAGCACTTACTCTGCTTCTGGGCTGGAGCCCTCCTCCTCTGGCCATGGAGAGTAAAGCAGGGTTCCATCCCGAAGGAGACCTGCTCTGGCCCCCTCTGCTTACGCCTCTGCCCTGCTCCCAGCCACGCCCCTCTCAGGCGGATGAACTTGTGTAGGCCTCCCTCCCCAGCCTCCAGCCTGGAGGCCCCAGCCTCACAGAGGCCTCCCTCACAAGCCAACCAAGACAAGGCTTCTCAAGCTTGAACGTACACGCCACTCGCTGGAGGAGCTAAGGGAAACGCACACTCCGGGTGCAGCGTGAATTCTGCATTTCAGACGCTGCCAAGCGGTAGGCCTGGGGACCACAGCTGGAGGACTGAAGGCCTCCAGCCTCCAGCTGGAGGGGTGGGGGCAAGAACCAACTAGATTTAAAAGCAAACTGCACTACACATACATTTAGAAGGAACCTGGGCAAGGGCAGTGTTCCATTTCCCCTTTTCCTTTCCAAAAAAAAAAAAAAAAGGTAACAATTTATTGGAGTAACAACTTTTTACGATTTAATTATTTTTAAAGTCTAACTTAAATACTGAACACATCCAGCACATAAAATTTTCATCTATTCAAAAGCATGTTTTAGTTACAATTCATTTCTTTCCATGGCTCCCTAAGACACAAAAATAAACCTTGAGAATTGATTCTAATCATCCATAAACCCTACTGTTTAGAACCAGAGCTGGGGAAGTACGTTTCAGTTCAGGTCTGCAGCTGGGAATTGCCCCTCATACCTTCTTCCTACCCAGTTTGTTGGGACAATTCCACATCATTATTTCATGAGGTGCCTGAAGGGACCCTGTGGGCCTGTCCTGCCCACCCAGCTGCATCGTGCCTCCAAACCCAAAATAGTCCTTTCTTGGTGTCCTTGTCTGGTGTCCCTCCCCTAAGGAGTGGAAGTCCTGGGCACCCTCCCGGCAGGGGCTTTAGAGAGTAAATCCTGGATTCCCAGCAACAGCTTTCCAGGGGGTTCTGAGGCAGGGCCACCGAGGCTGAACTGGGCAAGGTAGGAAAGGGGGGCTGGAAGGGCCTGGGGCACCCCAAGCAAAGAGCTTTCTGCACCAGTGAGGGGCACACCCTGAACCCCTAGAGCAGCCTGGGGTGGAGAAACTGCCCCTCGGAGTCACTCCACCAGCCACCACCCAGCCAAGAGGGGCTCTGGGAATAGGCACAGCCACAGACTGGCGGCTGCAGGTCTCCCACGTCTGCAGGGGCTAGAGGACATCTACCATGGTTCCTTCGTGAACCAGGCAGCCAGAGGAGAGCTTCCAGGTGCCTCAACAAAACACTAGACATAAACAATTGTCTGTATGTGTACACATGCAATTAATCCACATCAGAAAGCTCAAATATGGGTCAAGACACATCCAAGTGAGACACCTCCCAGTACTAATGGAGGTGCATTCGGGGCAGGGCAAGGCTGGTGTGGCCTGGATAAGAACCAAAATGGATGATTCACAATCTGGCAGGGACAACTGCCCTCCTCGGGCCAGGCCAGAAATCCGGGGCCCGGGGGAAGCAGCAGCACCTGACTGACACGCTCCAGGGTGCCAGCAATGCCATTCGGAGGCTCAAAGCCAAGGAATGTGTTAGGACTGTTTTCAGAACATCAATGCCCCTTTGCCAGAGGGTCAGGGTCCCTCTGTCTGCTTGGTGTTGGACACAAGGCCCCAGGTGCTCCTGCAATCCTGGAAAAGAGGCAGCTTTGGACAAAAAAAAAGTCCTGAGTGATAGAGATCCCACACTCTCTCCCAAAAAAGTAAGTTCCCAGGTAGTCCTGACAGTGGTCAGACCAAAAACAAGGACACCCAAACCTTTTCCATGCCCCTCCCTCACCTCCACCTCCACCCTCTGCCTCCCTCGTCACAACATACTCAAAGGCACTCAAACCCGAGTACCCACAGTGCACCGTGATAATGGAGAGTGGCCAGACTTTTACCTTATTTTGGTAGAAACTTGGAGCAAAGGTTGATGAGAACAAAAGCACTTGTGAGTGAGGGGATTACAGGTGCCACCCACTCAAAGCTCTGACCTGGGCTCACTCAACAGGGACGCGCACAGCGCCAACCGCACAACACAGCAGACTCCGTGCGCTGCCCTGGTGCCTCCTACAGGGACCATCAGAACTGAGCAAGCCGCCTAAACCCCCGGGAGACCACATGCCTGCGCCTCTCCCCTCAGGCTCCCCAGCACCCACTGCCACTGAAAACCAAACCAATGTTTGGATGGCTACATTCTTCCTCTCCAAAAACAGCGGTCAAAGGAAGAGATGGGCGATAACTCCCTTGCAAACATGGAAAGCAAAGGCAGAGGAGGTTCTGTGGTCTAAAGGAGGGGGGTATTTCAGAATGCTGAGCTTCTAAGCAAGCAAAGGGAAAATTCAGGAGGAGCAGAGAACAAGGGAAAATGGCAAGACAGCCGAAACAGTAGAGAAGCTGAGAGCCAAGACTGTTTTATTAGAGATAAGTGGTCTACTTAGGACAGAATGATTTCTCTTGAAAGAGGAGATTCTGACTTTCTGATCAAACGACAATTTGTGTTGCTACTCATGGACCTGAACAAACACTCTCTGCTGAAATAACAGACTATTAGTTACATTAGTGCTTCAGTTGGGGAAAAATCAGATATGGGTAATTACAGCATTCAGACCTTAGCATCTCTCCCAAATAAGCATTATTTCTATTTTAACCCTTTGTAAAACAGCAAAGCATTCTGAATTAAGCAATAACAAGACAATCTTTGCATTTACAAAAAGAAGCCAAAAAAATTCCCTATGCTTCTGAAGATTGTATAGAAAGGCAATTTATATTAGCTTCTATGCTGCCACTGGACTTTTTTTTTTTACATATACATCCTCAGAGTCCACAGCACAACTATAATGAGGTTATGCCTTTCGGCACAAGAGTTGAGCAAAAGACTCCAAGAAATACAGAGGGTGCTTCTCTAAGCCCACGTGGTGGCCCCTGGACCACCTGAAAACCTCTAATATTCCAAAACAAATACCCATTTAGCCCATAAAAAGTGGTTTAGGATTTCTCCGTTTAGAATAGAGGCAAGGACTCAAAAATACAATGGCAAAGTGAGGGTGCAACTTTTCCTTGTCCCAGCCACCCAAAACCATGAGAGCAGGTCCACTCCTTATTTTCCCAACTCAACATCGGACTTGGACTCTGCCCAATTCTTTGACTCCAGTAAAGCAGGGAACTGCAAAAACTCTCATGAAGGCATCCAGCCTCAGTATGAAAGGGGAAAACCCATGCCCTTCTGGCCCCCACTTCTCTCCACTGAGGTACAGATGTTTTAAAGGCTATGTGGATGGTTGCCTATCGAACAAAGACAAAGTTAAGAAGCTGAGGAGCTCTTTAACTCTGCACTCATCACACTGTGAATGTAGTCAGGCATTTGGCGTTCTGGCCACATTTAGCAGGCAGTGTCTCAGGAAGCGTTGCTGGGAAGGTGGCAAGGAGAGCCATCCCCTCCCACCACTACCACCAGCAAGAGATTAAAGATCTGCACTGAGATGCCAGCAGCATCCCAAGATATGTGCAAAAAGCTTAATTCATAGCACCAAACTGTTTTTATTTGCACAATAGCATAAATTTAATAAGGAAAATATGTTAAGATTAAATCATACTCAAAATGTCCTTTTAGCTTCCTGCATATTTATTCATTTTTCTGTAAGTTTGTGTCCAAGCACACAGCAGGAAAAACCCATTCGTTTCTGGGTCACCTACTCCCATATCCACTCTCCCCTTCTTTCTCAGTAAAAGAAACCCAGTTTTACCTAGGGCAGCCATGCAGTCAGTTAAAAGAATTCATTTTCATGACTCAGCAGCTACATGTAGCTAGCTACATGACTAAATTTGGGCCAATTAGATGCAAGCAGAAGAGATGTGGGAGATTCTGGAAAGAGGATGGGGCAAGCCCTTTTTCAGCTGCCCCTCCTCTCTGCTGCCTAGAATACCGATGTGATGACTAGAGCTCAAGCAGCCATTCTGGATTGTGAGGCAACATGCTAAGAATGGCAGAACAACAAGAGAGAGGGAACCATCTCCCTTATGACCTCAGAACTGCTGTACTAGCCCTGGATTAAATGTCCCAGTCATCTTTGTTATAAACAGGTGAACCAATTCCAGGTAACATAATTCTAAGGAAATTCTCTTCAAGATCACCAATGGGGAGAGGATTCTAGGAAGATGGGGGCAGTGGTAGTGGAATACCTTCTGAATCTCTCCAAAACACATAAAAATAGTGCAACTAATGGGTGAAGGGTACACAGGATCTCGCTGTATTATTTCTCACAACTGTGTGTGAATCTATAATTATCTCAAATTTTTAAATGATTTAATTTATTAAATCATCTTTTTTTAAAAAGAAACAACCAGCTAGCAAAACAAAAACCCCATTAGCAACATTTGCAATAAAACTACAAATGTCAAAAAACAAATGGGTGAGAACAAACTCCACAAACACCTAAATACAAGTGGGTGAGGACAAAGCACCAAAAGCCATAAGACATGCATAGCGCTGCTGTCTGTAGAGAAGAAAGAGCAGGAAGCAGTGAGGCACTGGCAGACCTGAGAATAAGAGAACCCAAAATAGCACACGGGTATTCACCAGAAAGTGTGGCGGGCATTTGAGGACTGCAGCTGAAACTGGGAGCGGCATTGCCCAATCTAACACAGGTTAGTCGATGAGCCCATGGTTCTGGCAGTATTATCAAGGCAAGCTAGTCCCTATGAACTCTTAAAACTGACCCTTAGAACTTCCTTCCAGAATAGGAGAAACTTCTGGGAGTAGAATCAAAATTGAGCAGGAACAAGAAGACAAAGAAAAGAGATGGTCCAAATGAAAGTGAGAGATGGGAACAGAGCCCAGATATCTTAGAATACAATCAGCCATGTTTCTGAATACTACACTAAAACAATGGATGAGGGAGCTCTGTGAAGTTAGAAAAACAACTCTGAATCAAGTCTCCTTCTGAAAGTCCAGGAAAACTGGTTACACATGAAAATGAGCAACAAAAAAGTATCAAGGTCAAATCCCATGCAGAATTTATTATAAGGAAAAGAGAAAAAGGAGCTGAATAACAATATCCCTCCAGACAACGGAAGCATGCCAGAAAGACATACCTAAAGAACAGATCAGCTCCGTGACCTACTATTTCAAAATGTGATAAAAGATAAAGAGAAACATTACAAGACAAGAAAGAACAACATAAATCAGAATCAGGAAAACTCAGCAATGAGTTAACAGAACTCAGAAATTTAAAATAAGAGAAAAATCATTTCAGAAATGAAGATTAAAATAGACGGAACATAAGAGTAAATAAGTACAACAGATAAAGCCTTAAGAGATGTAGAATGTTAAAAGGAGACATTTTTAAATCAAAAAGAAATAATGGTGGGGGAGCAGATGTAGCTCAAGTGGTTAAGCACTTGCTTCCCATGTACGAGGTCCTGGGTTCGATCCCCAGTACCTCCTAAAATAAATAAATAAATAAAGGTAGGAAGGTAAAATGGTACGGTCGTTATAGAAAACAGTTTGGTGGCTCCTCAAAAAGTTAAAGATAAAATTATCATATGACTCAGCAATTTCACTCCTAGGTATATACCCCAAAAGAAATAAAGACACGTGTTTAAACAAAAACTTGTACATGAATGTTCACAGCAGCACTATTCACAAAAGCCAAAAGGTATAAACAACCCATATGCCCATCAATATATGAATGGATAGACAAATTATGGTACATACATACAATGGAATATAATTCAGCCTTAAAAAGGAAGTACCTACATGCTGCAGTACATATAGAGCCACCTCAAGATCATAGTGCTAAAAGAAAGAAGCCAGACATAAAAGGTCACATATTGTATGATGCAATTTTTAGGAATTATCTATAAAATAGGTAAAGCAGACTGGTCATTGCCAGGGACTGGAGAGATGGAGGACACAGAGTAACTGTTAAAGGGCAAGGGGTTTCCATTTGGGGTGATGAAAAAGTTCTGGAACTAGAAAGTGGCAGTGGTTGTGCATTGTAAGTGTACTAAATGCCACTGAATTGTACATTTTTAAATGGTTAAAATGGTAAGATTTTATGTTATGTGTATTTAACCACAATAAAAAAAAGTATTCCAACTAACAAATTAAAAAGAAATGATTGATTTCTTATTCATATTCTTTAATTAAAATAATATATCTGAATCAATAATGATTTAGCATGACTACTGTTGAACAAGATTTTGAGTTTTTCTGCCTCATAAAATTAAGAGTTGGCAAATTGTTACCTGCTGTAATTCATTCCAATAAGATGTGAAGAATTCCCAAATAGGAATTGGGTTATCTAGAAAGAATTACGGCCTAAATGGAAATTAAATAACTAAATCCAATAATTTATTTCATTCTTTGAGATTATTATGTCCAATAGTTAGAGCAGTAATATAAAAATTAGAATTATGTTATAATTAATTTTCTATTATATTTGAACTATTATTTACATTTATAAATGTTTGTTGCTATGCTATCTATTTTTTATAATTGATTATATTAAATCTAATCTGGCCTTGCACTCTTGTTTAAAATTTGTAATTTCTTTCAATCTATTTTTCTATTTATTTTACAATTTTACAATAAAGGACTTTTCAAGTTTTTCTTAAAAGCCATTGATTATACACTTTGGATAGATCATATGGTATGTGAATATATCTCAATAAAACTGATTAATAAACAAATAAATAATTGTGCAAGAATAGCCAGAAATAGCAGCTACGTACAGCAGGGGAAACAGAGAGATTGAGAGGTGAGGAATTTTCTTGTTGTTTGGTCTGTTTTTTGTTTATTATTATTATTGAAATAATGAAAATGCTTTAATCATGATTGAAGTGATGAACACACAACTATGTGATTATACCAAATACCATTGATTGTACACTTTGGATAAATTTTTTGCTTTATTAATATGTATCAATAAAATTGATTTGTTTTTTAAAAAAAGAAATGATTAGAATTTCACATTTTACAACCCCAGTGAATTAATGAGTCTAGGCATTGAGCGGCAACAACTGCTGACAGCACAAAAATAAGACTACCAGATATTAGAAGCCTCCTGATGAAAGAACACACAATCCCTTCGAGTCTTCCAAAGGGATCTAATATAAGTCTAATTAAGCCTCTGGAATCAGCAGCCAATCTGCAGAAAACATGGGGGACAGAGGCACTATTAAATTACACCAGAACACTCTACAGGTCAAATGCCCCTAATTCTTCAACAGATAAATTGTAAAAGGAGGGAGGGGAAATTGAGACTTAAAAATAAATTTTGTAAATATTCATTTGGCAATATTAAAATATAAGTATCTAGGGATGCACATTTAGGTGGCAAAACTATAAAGAAACATAGGAAGTGATTATTATGCAAGTCAGGATAAAGGTTACTTTGGAGAGGGTAGGCAATTTAGATTGGAATTTCTGAGGATTTCTGGGGCTGCCAGAGCGGTTGACCAAATTCTATTCTGTGACCTTGCGGTGGTTACAAGATTGTTGACCTTCTAATGTACTCATCAAAGCTCTACATTTGGTTTCTGTGGTGCTCAGGATCTGTGTTTCATTTAACAATTAAAAGATTTTTGTTGTTGTTTTAAAAAATATTGTTTGTCCTTCATGAAGGGTAGCCACCCAGCTCTCTGGGCCTGATCCCTTCCTGCTCTCCTGTACCTCCCTGGGTTCCAGCTCAGCCTCTCTCAACATCTGCTCAGCAGGTGTCTACAGACCTGTTACAGCATCCAAAGAACTCAAAGTTCATAACCCAACTCTGCTTTCACAGGCCTGCCTGTACCATCTTTCCAAGGAAATTATTATTTTTTTATTTTTTAAAGTTACTTTAGACTACATAAGTGATACATAAAAAATGTGGGGGATTCCCATATGACCTGCTCCCTACCCCTCCCACACTTACCCACATTAACAACATGCTTCATTAGTGTGGTACATTTGTTACAATTGATGAACTCATATTGGAACATTGCCACTAAGTGTGGATTATAGTTTACATTATAGTTCAAACTCTCTCCAACACATTTTGTAAGTTATGACAAGATATATAATGGCCTGTATCTATCATTGAAACATCATTCAGGACAATTCCAATGTCCTGAAAATGCCCCCATAGTACACCTATTTTTTCCCCTCTCCCTCCTCTCAGAATTTCCAGTGGCCACTGCCTCCACATCAGTGATAAAAGTTCTTCCATTGCTAGAATAACTACAAGTCTATAGTAGAATAACAGTAAGCCTACTTTAGTCCATTGCTCATTCCCTAATCCGGAGGATTTTCGGATGGTGATGCCCACTCTGCCTCTAAATGAGAGGGGGCTTAGGTCCCACGGGGCAGACGGATGGGACTATCTTGCTTGCAGTTGTAGACTCTCTCTGTTCCTTGGGATAGTCATTGTCCATCAACATCTCCTTGTTAGTTGTCCTGGGTGAGTCCAATGAACTGGAGAGTAGGTGGTGCAACTCTGTCGAGATTCAGTGTCCAACTGGTACATGGAAAGCCCAAAGATTTAAGTCTCTTGGACATAAACCTATCAACTCTAGTACTAACTATAGGTTCAAATAGAAGGGGCAGACGAGTCATGTGTAGGGAAACCACAATTGCATTCAACTCTGTCACACTGGGAAGCCTAAATTCCAAAGGAGGGGCCACTGACAGGGCGCCAAACTCCTGAGCAGTCAGCCCTGCCTATAGTGTCTGGATGTCTCCAGAGCCCTCAGGAGCCCTGCTATTTGATGCAATATTTACTGTGGCAGTCAATGAGATCCTGATGAGACATGCATAAGCGTAACCTCTGGAATGACCTCCCGACTCATTTTGAAGTCTTTTAGCCATATACACTCATTTGTTTTTACACTTCCCCCCTTTTGGTCAAGGTCTTTTTCCAGTTGCATTGCTAGTTGGTGCTTGATAGTAATCCCTTGGTACTAGGGAGGCTCATCCCCAGGAGTCATGTCCCATACCAGGGGGACGGGGGGAAGGTAATACATTTATATGCTGAGTTTGACTTAGAGAGAGAGGTCACATTTGAGCAACAAGGAAGCTCTCAGGAGGTAACTCTTAGGGAACCTATAATACTAGGCTAAGTTTCAATTTCACAAGAAAAGGTTCATAAGTACAGTCATCAATATCAAGGGCCCGTCAATGGGCAAGGAAATCATTTTTGTCCTTACCCTAAACTCAACATGACCAAAACTGAACTCAGGACCATCTCTCCAAAATCAGCTGCCTTTTTCAGGTCCTCCACTTGTGTTAGATTTACAGTCATCCTCTTACTGTGCTGGGTTGGAAACCACTGAGTTTTTCTCTGACTGACTTGCTCTCCATGTCAGAGTAAATACTCATAAAGAATCAAAAAGAACATTATCTTAAGTGCCTTTGGGCATCCATTCGAAGTGGATGGATCCTCTTAATCAATAATCCACTATCACTTTATGGATTCAAGAGGGGATGGTTAAATAAATCACCATACAATGGAACACTATGCTTATGTCTGTATGTGTGTATACACTTGCTCACACACACACACACCATCCCTGGAAAGATACACAAGAAACTGATGACAATGACAGTCTGGGGGGATTGAGGGTAGGATGGGTGAGAGACTATTCCCCCTTTGTCCTTTGAGCCTCTTAATTTTCAAATCATTATATTGCCTATTCAAAAAGTGAATAAAACTATAATTTAATTTTTAAATCAAACCAAATTTTTATTAAATGTTACGATCCTATGCATATGAAGAGTAAGTTGATAATTTCAGGGAAATTTTAATTGATAAACATGAACAAATTAAAATACAGAAGCAGCTTTTAATGGCTGGAGAAAAAAACAAATAACATTATCAAAAACCCAAGCAAGCCATCAAGATTCTGCTCAGCTCATAACTGCCCCTGAAGAGGCAGGGGTCCACACCAGATCAAAGCTCCTGTGACACAGCTGTGCTTGGGAGAGATGGACCGTTGAACTCTCTCTCCCTCTCGACTTGTCCACGCCTTACCTGGGCCTCTTACTCATGAGGCCGGTGCCCTGCGGGATTCAGCCTACATTCACTTTAGCAAAGCACACCTGCACACTGGTACTTCATGCTCTGCAACCCTTAGGGGGCTGGCAAGGAACTGTCCTGGGGACCTGCCCTCCAGCACCAGCAGAGCCTCAGAAAGGGCTTGGCTGAAGTAGAAATGATGCCACTGAGTTGAGATTTTAAAATATGTCCCCATTTTTTCAAAGAGGTTCAATGTAAGAAATGCCCTTGTTAATCTGTGCCTTCATATAATGATCTAAGTAATACTTTGATTCAGAGTCAAAAAACTGTACCCTCCCTCCAGACTATCTCAAATGGCTTTCCCATCAAACAAAGAGAAATTTCTAGGTTTTAAGTCAACGGTCTCCCTTTGCAATTAAGCTACCAGAAAGTTTAGTGCTAACATTTCATGACCAGCTGCAGCAACTAATTCATCCCAGATGCCTGGTAACATTTATTTCTTTGTTCCTTGTAAATTTGTCGTGATCCATATTTGCTTGTTTAATACCTTGTTTTATGTTGCTTTAATACTGTACATCACTTCAAATCATTCTGGGAAGCCAGAAGGGTCTGATTGCAGTCAGTTAATCACGAATCAGGCCAGTTGAAGCTCCTCCAGCCAAATTTCTCAAATGAGAACCTGGACTTTCTCCCCCTTCCAGAATTCCCTCTGAGTCCAACGAGGAGATGGAAGCTGGTCAGGTAGACTTGCCTGTTCTCCTTCCAACTGCTCACTCTTCCCTGTTAGCTTCTTCTCATCCACTTCATCCTACCTACCATTTTCACAATACTCTTCCTTGAACTCTATTCCCAGATTATTCCCCTGCTCAAACTGTGATTCCAATGATTCCTTATTTTCTACTAAAGAAGTAAAAATCCGATTGTCTATAAAGACTGTCCACACAAAGACCTTTACAATAACCTTCTTTGGGGCAGCCCAACATTTAAAGTGATACTATTTTTTTGAACCTAACATCAGCATCCTCCCAGTTGGCAGCTCGGAAAAGCCAGGTCTTCAGCATTCAGCCTGGCATTTCTCACCTCACCGTACACACATACACACACACACACACACACACACACACACACACCAGTGCTGTTTCATGCCTTGCTCTTCTGACCAGGTGAGTTGGCTTTGCTCTGCTTCTGCTCACCCCATCTATGTGGCTTTTCTCCACTTGCTGCCTCATCCCTCTCCTCATTACCTTCATAGAGCCATTAAATTAAAATTTAAAAATTAAATAAAATCCATGAAAGCCCAGAGGGCTTTTAATCAAGCCACTCACCTCCCAACTTCTTCCCTAATATAGATCCCACACCTATGGCTCCAGGTGGATTAGCTTCTAGGATACTGTCGGAACCTAGATTTTTCAGAAGGCTGGGTTCATAATATCAACTCTGGAGGTGGGACCTGTTAGTACAATTTACGGAGAAGCCTTCTGGCCCCAAAGCACCCACTTCCTTGAGCTGCTTAGAGAGCTAGGGTCATGTTCAATTCACCTTGGCATTCTCTGGGTCTAACACAAGACCAGACACACAACCGGGGCTCTGTGGTTATCAGTTTACCGAGTGAATTAATCATCAATTGCCTTTGTGTAGCTCGTCTAATCAGACTGCTCTTCCACCACCCTGCACTGCTGTGGGGACTATTCACGGCTTCTTAGTCTCTCTGTAACTCTTTCTGGGGCAGCTCTGGAGCAGTGGTTCTCAACAGGAGCCAATTCTGCCTACCAAGGGACATCTTGGCAATGTCTGGAGGCATTTTTGGCTGTCAAAAACTGGGAAGTTTGCTACTGACATCTAGTAAGTAGAGGCCAGAGATTCTGCTAAACATCTTATGAGGGGGGCGGATGTGGCTCAAATGGTTGGGCGTCCATCTGACATATGGAGGGACCTGGGTTCGATCCCCGGGACCTCCCAGTAAAATAAAAAAATATATATAGAGAAGGCGCATGGGCTGCCAGGCTCTGTGTGCCGGTGAGCCGCCAGGCCCCGGGAGCCATGCAGCAAGATGATGACGTAAAAGGAGAGAGACAAGACGAGATGCTCCGAAAGCTCTGAAAACCAGGAGCCGAGGTGGCGCAGATGGCAGAACACCTCTCTCCTACATCGGAGGTCTTCAGGATCAAATCCTGGTGAAGACTGGAGGAGGAGGATGAGAAGAGATGAAACAGACACAGAGAATTGCCCAGCGAATGGACACAAAAAACAGCAA
>JAQZBX010064040.1:0-16564 GCA_029593785.1 Cabassous unicinctus
GGACCTCCTCCCAGTCCATAGGCAGGTACCAGCCAAACTCCAGCATGCACTGCCCAACCTCCACCCTGCCCTGAGGAATCTGCCTTCTAACCCCTGCTGGAAGAGATTAATCCTGTTTTACCAGATGAAAATGCAAAGGAATTCCCTGAGGTCAGCAGCTTACAAGACATTTCTAATCCTTCTCCTTACCCACCCCCACTACCCTTCTTCTCTTTGAGACCTATTACTAGACTAAAATAACAACAAGCCCCCAAAGGCGAAATACAAAGTGTGATCCATGAGGAAGTACACTATACTCTAAAAGAACTGTATGAGTTTTCCAACTTATATAGACAGAAATAAGGGAAATATGTGTGGGAATGGATACTAAGGATATGGGATAATGGTGGAAGGAATGTAAAGTTGGATCAGGCTGAATTTACTGATATGGGCCCACTAAGAGAAATTCTGGATTCATCGCTGTAGCTCTAGGGTTTAGAAAGGGCTCTAACAGTTTGTTCCGGTGGCTGACTGAAACATGGATCAAAAGATGGCCTAGCATGTCTGAGGTTGAGTAGAAGAGGGAGTTCAAAGGCTTAGATTGCAATGCTAGATTGGATTTACCATTTGAGATCTGCCCACCCATCCCAGGAATGTCCAGAGGACACACCTTTAACCAGGACTATGAGGAAAAAATTTGTAAGACTAGCTCCATCTTACTCTTCTGTGTAGTCTAGATATTACTGTGGGAACTACTGTAATGGAACTAGAATCCTTAAACATTACGGGGATGATCTGAACTTGGGCTGGTAAAAGTCAGTATCAGCAGTTAATCACCAAAGACAGGGTGGGTGTGGCTACCGCAATGAAAGGCAGACTCAAAGCAGCAATCAAAAGAGTCTGAGAAGCACAGAGCTATGGCATTGGCTAATAGATCATGGGGTACCTAGAAGTGAAATACATGGACAGTCTACTAAAGTCCTACTTGATTTATATAAACAGAAGAGTTCTAGGTCAAGAGCGCAAAACCCTAACTTGAAGTACAGACACAGAACCATGGGTCCTTAATCAATTCCCAAACTTGAGACAGTTTAAAGACCCAGAGCCCCTTTGTTACCAGATTTTGTCTAGGTTCTTGATTATGCTGCAGAAATGAATTTCAAAAGCATGTTGGATTAGTTAGGCCAGTAATTTATTAAGGTAGGGAGGGAAGAGAAATGGGAGAAAATAACAGATTATAGGTCCCAGGTAGAGAGGAAAGGGCTGAAGAGTGATAAAGAGACCAATTTACAGACTACAATTTCCCATTACAGATTATAAATGCCCAGGTTTTACTTGCGTGTTGATCCATGCTGGTGGGGCGGGGGGGAGGGGGGGTGATGCATGGCAAGAGCAGGGCACAGAAGAGAGAGCTATACAGCATTTGCACCTGCTTTTTGAACAAATAATTATTCCACCCCTTTGTTAATGGCATGGGAGGAGTTCCAGCTGTTTGCTGTTTTGATTACCCCACCCATCAATCCCCTGGAAGGGCCCTATGATAATTACTCTGGAGAATATCCTGGGCTTCTCTTGGCTTCCAGAGGAAATCTTGTTCCAGATGGGATTCTTGCAAGGGTCTTCCAGCAGCCATCTTGGAGGTATCAATATCCACTTGGACTTCTTGCCAGGTTCCAGATCCATCTATTGATTCCCTATCTTACTAGCCTGCTTCATTCCCCCCTCAGAGAATTTACACCTTTATTCTTAAAGGGGTGCTGAAGGGAGATGGTCATTTTTCTGTAATTATTTCCTGCTGGTTAGGGGCACTAGGCCCTACCTGACAAGGTGTAAAACCCTCTGGCTATTCTATCTCAGTTGGAGGAAGATGGATCTGGCATCCTGAGAAAAGCTGGATGAAGTCTCCATATGGCTACAAGATGTTGATTCTGGAAGAAATAAACTTGATTAGAATTTTGAGTCTATATGGTCCCACTAAGAGGATACCAGACCACAAAAGTAGAAAAGGCCAGATGCATATAAAGGCTGCATTTTCCCAAAGTTGGTGGGAAACAGTATTCTTCTTTCAATTATTTTATGCTATTGGTTAACTCTAGGGAAGGATTGCAATAGGCAATGGGGTTAGGTATAAATTGCCAATCCTAGTTCCTATGGTAGAGGAGAGGAATGAGAAGAGGCATTGACCTTTTTAGTTAAGCTACAGGAAATGAAAATGGACAAAGTTTCTTAAGGGGTGTCTGGTTTGCCCTCCCCCTATCAAAAGGCCTTTGAGCTAGAGTTATAGGGAACAGATAGCTTTGACACAGATGCTACTTAGCTTTGTCTCTTGAAGAGATATTTCAGGCTGTCCAATGACTGGCATTTGTGCATTCTGTCAGATGCTTCTGATGAGCTGGCACTTTCCTGGGCAGCTGGCTTCACTTGGGATTAGTGCACCAAGCTGGAAATTCCTTTAATAGCTGTGGGAGTGATCAGAACTACAGAGTAAAATTCCTTCCATTTTTGGCTCTAATTGAGAGGTTTGTTTTCTTGCTAAGATTTGATCAGAACCTGGTTTCCAGGTCCTGGATGAGGAAATGTTGCCCATGGACATCTCAAAGGGGCTAAACTGAAGTGAGACTTAGCCACCTTGTTTGCTGTTTCCCTTCTGGTGGGAAATGCTTAGCCCTGGCAGGATGGCATGTGGGTTTGCCTATCCTCCCCAGGGTATAAGTGGGTCATGTTCAGAAACAAGGGCTAAGAGGGATACCTGTGTTAAGCACATGCATTAACTACTTAGAAAATGAAGTTTACCAGGATTTTTAACATGTTCAATATATCTCTGCTTATGATCTAGAATAGAAAAGATATTATCATAATCATTAGGCATATATCAAGAGTAGGAGAGATATAGGTACAGTACTTAATACTAATTAATGCACTCCTCAATGCATAAGTTTTTCTTTGAGCTGCAATTAATAGATTTAAGTTCCAGGTTTGCAATACCTTACATGTTATCTCTCCATGGGATCAGGCCATAATGCCAATTGTGTTTAAGTTCTACTCACAGGACTCTGGTGATCATTGCTCCACTTGGTATGTCCTTCACAAAACCAGCATGCTGTAGCACCATTGACCTAGAGAGAAGCTAGGAAAGTAGGTTCCAGTATTCTACTGGCCTAGCACCCTTTGGCACTATGAAACAGTGTCAGTCTGGAGGCATATCCATTGTACATTTGGCTATATTGAGCCATCACTGGCTGCTGCAGGAGTTTGAAACTGCAACATAGTCTCCATTGGCTTCAGGAGCACAAGCAGAGATGTAGTAGACACCTTTATTGTTTTAGGGGCCAGTGACCAACCTAGCCAATAACTCAAATGGAGAGGCAACCTGCAGTGTATTGAAGGCCTGGTTTGAATGCACAAGAGAGTTTGACAACGCTCAAGTCCATGTCTTGATTTTTATACACTTTTTAAACACTTTCAAAGCAATGTGTAATGTATCAAATGAACTTAACTTTTTAGTACTTTGCATCTGTAGCCGTTGGGCAATTTGATGTAATTATGAATTCCAAAAATATAATTGGATCATGCTTGTAAACTGATCTGTTAATCTGGGCATGATTAAGTTATGATTAGGCTGTTGAATGGGCCACAGTAGGGCGTTGAGCACCACCCCTTGGTGGATGGGGGAAGAAAATATAAAAGGCATCACAAAGAACAGAGTTGCAGCAGTTTTTGAGAAGCAGTTTTGATGTTGGAGTTTTGATGTTGGAGAGAAGGCTCCAGGAGAAGTGAGTCATTCGCCTGATAGTCTACAGCTGACCTTGTGGAGGAACCAGAGGAGCTAAGCCCGGAGAGAAAAGCAGCCCCGGGGAGAGAGGAACCCAAGAAGCCTGAACCCTGGCAAATGTCGGCAGCTGTCTTGCTCCAACACGTGGCAATGGACTTTGGTGAGAGAAGAAATTTAATGCTTTATGGCCTGGTATCTGTGGACTTCTACCCCACATAAATACCCTTTATAAAGACCAACCCATTTTCGGTATTTCACATTAGCACCCCTTTGGCTGAGTAATACAGCATCTTATTTCTATACTTTCGCCATGAAGACGGTAATTAGCAGATTTTTTACTTTAGCAGTACAGGAAAAACTACATTTTCCATTTTTTAAAATGAAAACTGAAGAGTCCCAATGGAATCAAGATTATTTTTCGCTACCTCAACTTGAATATGCAGATTGAGGTGGCTTCCAATAGGTTTCACTGCTATGAAGTTACTTTTTACCATTAATATCAATTTAGGTTTCTAGTTAGTAATGGCTTCCTGGAATTAGCCATTTAAATGCTTCAGTTTAGAAAATGCTTTTACAAACTCTTTATAATTGACCACAACCACATTGACTGGTTAATTTACCTTAGATTACAATTAGCATCCAATGGAATTTACTTTATCCATTTAAAAGAGGGCAGATCTATATTTCTTTAACTTAATTTCATTAGATATGAACTTAACTTTCATCACCTTATTTAATAAATTTATATACTTGGTATTTCATAAACCTAGGGAGATAACACCTCAGCTAAGTAAAACTGACACTGTTATAGTTTATGCAAGGAATGTTTTTCTTTTACAGGAGGCTAAAATAATTTAATAAAATTATAAGCTGTAAATAATCTTAAAAGCACACTGTCTGCTAGGTTCTGGAAACTGTTTATTTTTAAAGATCTTTCCATAGAATCACCCTTATTTAAAAGGTTTAAATTGAGGAATTATAGGACAAACTATGATTTTTAATTCCCCAGCATAGAAGATAGTTTCAATCTGCCACATTTCATCTTTCCCCCATAGCTCTTGCAAAGAGAAGGTCTCGGGGGTAGGGCAGGTTAAAGAGCTTAGGAAAACCTTTTTCCTTTCCCAAGTTTCTATATTTAGATTTTTATATTACCTTTCCATCCTGCTCAGCCTAATTTGGGCTTCAGGAATACTTATTCACATGTATAACTGCATATTTGATTTTTCAATTTGAATAAAGCTCATCTAAGAATTTTCACTTGTTAATTTGATATCATCCTGATGTATGAAGTTATATATATTGAACAAATAGGCAGACACGAATAGAGTTTGACACAGAAACACAGGACTCACTGTTACAATTTTCATTCTCTTACAAAATAAGTTTAACTGTAAGATAACATTTAAAAGATGTCTTTGAAGACTTCTTTTAGTGACACTAATTTGCACTGTGACCATGAAGTTTTGCACAAGAATTTTGTTCCTTAATTATTGTCTTATAACCAAAATGTCCCCAATGCTTTAATACAATTTTCCTTTGCTTCAGAAGTTTATCTTTCACTTTGACTTTAGCAGACCTTGGATGAGCAAGACTAATTCTATGTATACTCACCGAGGCTATCGAAGCCTCAGGGAAACTGGTTTCTCTCATGAATTACCACTTTTAGGAACCCTCGACAGTCAAGGCAGGAGGCCTCCTTCACTTCCCAGTCCTTGGAGATAATAGGACTCCGGTGGCCGCTGGACTGGAAGGGTGGGTGTTCAACCATGAGGGTCGAGAATTCCAACAGGCAGCAATTTAGTCCACATTTGAAGCCACGAGAGAAAGCAGGGTCACTAATACCAGTAGGACAGGAGACAGGGATGTCTCAAGTTTGCTTTCCCCTGAGCCATAGGGGTAGAAGCTGTTACGAAATAATTATAAGCAAAGGCAAGGGGTGGGGCTAGGCTTGAAGTGATCATAAACGAAGGTAAGTTCAGTTTAAGATTTACGCTTATAATAGTAGGTTTAGGCTAAATCTACCTAGTTATAACTTCAGTTATTATCCTTCTGCTGTTTTATAATATAAAGACATCTATAAATGATCTTAACTCTTAGTTACAGTTTCTACTAAGTTTTTACTTTAAGGGGAATTGGGTACCTTTATTAACGAAGCCACAAGAATTTTATTAGTAACAACTTTGCTAAACTTTTCTGCTTTTCTAGCAGTTGAAACAATTCCACTTGTGATTTATACATTAAATCCACTTGCAAGACAGAATTGACATTTAAAGACTCAATTTTAGTTTACATTTCACCATTATTCAATTTGTAACAGGTGACCCTCAAATCTGATTTCCTAGGCACAAGCAAACTGACAAAGTTAAACACAGATTTCAAAGCTGAACACAAAGTTAAGCAAGGATTAAAACAGAAGGGAGAGTTTTATACCCTTAGCATTTCTAGGCACGCTTTGATATTAATTGATGGCACATGAGGTTTCTTATTTTCCAAAGAGGTTTAGTAACTAGTTTGGATCTTGATCTCTATTCACATCTTTCATAGGCACAACTGAGTTTAAGCTAATGGAAGTTTGAGGTGTATTTCCTCATTTCTTTATGGAGACATGACATGAGGTTTATGGCCCTCAGATCTATCTGTCCTCCTCTTTTACACTGGTTTAACTGGAATTCAGGGTCTTATACAAAGGCTGCTCTCAACTACACTGTGGCCATGTGGAGCAGTAGTAGACAAATTTTCCTGATTCTTGAGAAGACACTCCTATTGGGAGTTTACTGGTGGGCTAGAGACCATGCCCATTATTCTAGGAAGAATGAAGAAGCACTTTTTAGTTGACTGATCTGGTGTCCCAGAGTCCAAGTTTGACTAAAACATTTACCACTCCAAATAATTTGGAGCTGATGCTCTGATTTCAGCATCCTGAGAATTTAATCCATAGACTTGCTAACAGGCATCCCTGTGGGTGGCCTAGGTCTTGGGCGATGCCTGAAACCCTGAAGTTCAGACCAAAGCGCCCATGCCAGATTGGTGGGAGATGGGAGCAGTTGCCCAAACCAAAGCATCTGAGATAAGTCTCAGAGGATGTTTGGCTGCCCTCTGAACGGAAGGGCCCAAGGAATGGGGGCCATTCAGAGTTTACTGCTCTGGTTCTCAGCATCCCTGACATTCCAGGGTCTGAGACTGACTTCACTGTTACCCAAATGGAAGCTCCTGAGATAAATCTCAGGGAATGTTTGGCTGCTCTCTGAATCAAAGCACCCAAGACTTCCTAGGTTTTGGGGGACATTCAGAGTTACTTCCCTGGTTCTGCCCACCCTGGGAAACACAAAGACCCTGTGCATTTCCAGGGCTGTTGTAGACTTGTGAGACAGACTGACTAGATCTCAGGGTCGAATAGATAGGACTGAAGCTGCCAAGAGGAATATTCCTCCTTCCTGGAGAAAGGGCAAAAAGCTTCTTCCTATTCTTACAGAAGTCTTAAAAAGCAGTCCTAGAAACTGGGAGTGTCTCAGTTAGACCATCAAAAGGCCATTAAGTGATTAGAGATCAATTGTTATAGCTAACATGCCTTGAGGCCCTGAGGTAATAACTTCCTCCCTAGCAAATGCATTTTCAGTTTTACAGTTTTTAAGACATTCCAAAGCATTTTAACACAAACCTGTAATGAGAAATTCAGTAGTAGGAAGTAAGAAAGTAAAACTTGGGTAAAGGTTAATTTTGAGAGAAGCCCTGGCCTGTGACCCCCGGTGGGGAAGGGAACTGCCACAGCATACATTTTGGCCCTGCCTGCCGCCCTTTCCCACCCAGTCCCAGACCAGGTAGCCAGGTGTGGTCGGTAGGAAGGCGAGCTTGCAAAGGCATGGACCCATGAAGAGGTGCAAGCCTCTGCCTCTGAGTCATTGCTACTGCCAACGAGGAGAGAGGGTGGGAGAAGGCAATGGCAGCCAGGCCCGACAGCAAAGCCGACGGCTGCTAAAACGGCTTGAAAAAGCAGCTTAGAAGTGCTTGGAGCTCGGCTGGGGACCTCTGTCTTGGTAGGGCCCTGTTTTGAGCTCCTGCCCTGTGCCCAGACCTCCTGGCCAGGGTCAGATCTCACAAGCCTGGGTGCACAGCATTCATGCAGACAGTTTCTGCACCCCGGCCTTTTCCCTCCCAGGATTACATCCTGTGGGGGCTCATAAGCGAACCCGTTTAAAATGCGTAACCAAAAGAAGACATTAAACAGGCTGTAGGCCATAGTTTCACTCACCAATAACCTCCTGGATGGCAGCGCCAAATATGTTACTGGATTTTGTGTATGTTCTTGATTATGCTGCTGAAATGAATTTCAAGAGCACGTCGGGTTACTTAGGCCAGTAATTTATTAAGGTAGGGAGGGAAGAGAAATGGGAGAAAATAACACATCATAGGTCCCAGGTAGAGAGGAAGGGGCTGAAGAGTGGTAAAGAGGACCAATTTCCAGACTACAATTTCCCATTACAGATTATAAATGCCCAGGTTTTACTTGCATGTTGATCCATGTGGGGTGGGATGTCATGGTGTGAACAGGGCTCAGAAGAGAGAGCTATTCAGCCTTTGCGCCTGCTTTTTGAACAAATAATTATTCCACCCCTTTGTTAATGGCATGGGAGGAGTTCCAGCTGTTTGCTGTTTTGATTACCCAACCCATCAATCCCCCGGAAGGGCCCAATGATAATGTCTCTGGAGAATATCCTGGGCTTCTCCTGGCTTCCAGAGGAAATCTTGTTCCAGATGGGATTCTTGTGAGGGTCTTCCAGCAGCCATCTTGTGAGTATCGATATCCACATGGACTTCTTGCCAGGTTCCAGATCCATCTATTGATTCCCTATCTTACTAGCCTGTTTCACCTTGAATGAGAAGTCCATGTCCCCTTGGGGAAGGATCCTGTTCTACTGCCAAATATTTACTGTTAATCTTCCTCCCAGCTTTCCCTAAAGAGACTCATGGACTTTTACCAGAGTAAAAGGTTATGTGAGAGAATTTTATAAAATCTCATACTATTTACAGATATCTCCTGTTGGTTCTGTTTCCCTAGAGAACACTGACTAATACACCACCCAACCCACTCTCCCCGAATTCTCTTAACCTTGCATAGTCAGAAAGCCAGGCAGACATGGTCATTGTAGGAAGAATCAGATAGCAGAAGATGTGAGAGACCTAGACGACATGCTGCATCCTGTGAGTGTGCACAGTGAGACTAAGGGACATACAGCCTACACAGTTTAACTTACAGAGGTCAACATTTCCCAGTCTTCTGTTTCTTCCACCATAAAATGAGAAAATTGAACTCTATGACCTCTAAGCCTCCTCCTTTCCAACTGTAAATTCTTGTTTATTTAAAAAAAATTTTAAACAACATATTAAACAAGGTGAGAATGGGGAAAGAGAATTTTAAGAAGTGCAAATAAATAACTACTTGAAAGTGTTTGAGTGCTTACCTAGTATTTGGTCCTCTTGTAACCACTTTGCATGAGCTACTTTAACTCCTGTATCAACCTTGTGAGGTTAGTATTATTATCATACTATTTTTATAGATAAGAAAACTGAGGCACAGAGATGTTAAGTTACTTGCCCAATGTCACACAACTACCAAATAGCAAAGTCAGAAATTGAACTCAGTAAGTCTGACTCTAGAACCCTGTATACTATAGCATATTCATTTTCCTTCACAAAGAAAGGATATGCACAAGATGGTTGATGACTGGCAAAAGAGTAACTACAAAGTAAAGTTGTTCAGATTGCTGGGAAGCTGAGGAAAAGAGCCTGGAGAGGTGGACAGATGAAATGCATGCCTTAAGAAAGAGGGTGCTAGGATAGGGCCCAAGAGAGCACACAAGGGGATGATATCCCTCTTCCTCCTTCTGATTTCTGAATATTTTTTCTGGCCTCAAATGTAAGGGTAATGTCTCCACCATCAGGCTTAGATCTCAACAAGGAAAGAGCTGTCCCCCCTGGCTGACCCTCAGGGGTGAGCACCTCCCTTCTTCCTTTTCTGTGTTTGGTTTCTCCTTTCTATCTTGAGATCATTGTACTCTGGAGGTTTCTGTTCACCTAGGAATTATTCCTTTCCACCCTCTCTTTCTGAGCCCTCCCCCTTTGTCTCACAGCTCTTCTAGCCCAGCAGTTCCTTGGGCTGAGTCCTCTTGTTGGTTCAGGCAGCTTGGGCAGGACCAGGGCTGAGGCTGATTCTGTTTCTCCATCCCTGCTTCTACCCTTAACCCAAACCCTGTTAACACAGGCCATGGAATTGTTCTCTGCAATCAAGGATGCCCTCTTCACTGGCCTCCAAAGCCTTCCCTGGGTGAATGAGGAGCCCTGGAAAGAGGCCCAGAGAGGGTAAGGTCCAAGGGAAGGGCCTGTGTGGGGTAAGTGTGGGGAGTGGAGTTGAGTAATGGAGAATCAAGTCAGAAAGGAGAGGGAGGGGCCTTGGGCAAATAAAGTCATTGGAGAGGATGGTGACCAGAGCACAGTGCAAAAGGCACAAGGACACATAAGTATAAAAACAGATACAGTGTGCGCACATCCAGTTGACAAGATAAGAGGCTGGGGACAAGCACAGCGAGCAGGAGAATTTCCCTCTGATAGACTCAGTGTAGCTAGGTTCCTACTCCTTTTTGTGTCTCTCTGCAGGTCACCCAACTGCAGGTGAAGATGGGGGCCCCAGAATGGGCTGTGAAGCCAGAGCTGGCCAAACAAGAATACAACAATGTGGGTTCCTTCCCTTTCCAGGTTGTTCCTTAGTTCTTAACATATCTTTATCTCCTTGACCTGAGTCTCTCTTGGCCTCTGTTTTACCCAGGCAGTCCTATGTGACCCACTCCATCTCTATGCTGATGCATGTGAAACCTGTCTGTGTCATAAGTGATGATGAAACTATCTTTCTTTCCTTTATTCTGTGGGTTTCTCTGTGTCTGAGTCTCCCTTTGAACTGAATGTACCCACCATGGTATTTCATTTCATGGTATTTCATGGTATATGCATCTATCTACACTGAGTGTGTATTTATATTGGTCCCTTTACATTGAATGTGCATGTATATTATTCCCTTTGTACCTGAGTCACACCCTACTTCCTCCACAGATCCAACTTGGACCCAGCTTCCTGAAGTCCATCCTGAGCAGTGTCTGATCTCTCTGAGCTAGAATTGTCTGGAGCTTATTGCACCCTTTTACCCACCAATGTTACAAGACCAAGGAATGCACTTACTCCCCCATCCCATGATAAGTAGGAAGGGAGACTTGAACTCTGGACTACAAGAACAATGACAGTATTTGGGAGGGACTTCACATGGCTGGTGAGATGGCTGGCAGACAATAAACCATCAGGCCGGTGTTCACGTGTGCTCTTCCCACAGCTGGCAGGTTTACCCCTGGAAAGTAAATGCTTACTGACTGTTCATTGTCTGATCACATGGTGGTCATCCCTACTGGACTTCTCTAACCCCCATTACTTCTCCATTACTCATTCTTCCATCCAGGCTATCACAGGTATTCTGTGAGTGTGGGCAGGTAGTTTCCAGGAATTGGGAGAGAGCTAAGACATTCCTACAGAGGGATGTTATGGTCAACAGAGCTTATGGTTGGACAACTAAAGGATTCTGTGGGTAAGATAAGCCCTTGTCTCCCTAAAGCCATGAACTATGGTGCTGCTGGATGCATCATGATCAATAAGCTCTTGCACAGCTTCTACCAGTTTTGTTTGTAACAGTAGACCATAGTGAGATGGTCCCCAAATGGATCCTTTTTTTTAACAGTAAATTAGAGCCCTCCCCCAAGTTTTCTTTCTACCATCCCTCATGGAAAGATAGTTGCATAGCTTTCTGCCTTTTACATTCCCACTGAACAGATAGAAACTTAGGGATTCCCATCTTATCATACCGATCCCATTTTCTTGGACATTCATAGGTATTGGGTCATGTAACCTTTCTCTGGACCAGTGTGCTATGCAGAACATGAGAAGAAAGGTCTGAAACATTGGCTAAGAAACCCTGCACTAGCCCTTTAACATGACACTTCAACTAAAATAACCGTGGAAAGTGGCAATCTCCCATGACACAAACTTATCTTAGATCTCACCCTAGCATCATAAAGTAACCTCAGGCCTGATTCTGAACAGATCGCATCCCTAGAGTCCAGATATTTTCTTCCTCTTCACTACCTAGCTATGGAGGGTGTTTTGTCTTTTTAGCTCCTCTCTTTAATGTTTAGGTTCTCCTCCTGAAGCTTCACCTCTTTAAACCACAGCAGCTGCAGGAGGAGCAGAGCCCTGCAGAGCTGGGAGCTCAGGAAAATCATGGGCCTGCCTATCTACTGCCTTTGGCCTTCCCTGCCTCCCCATGTCCCTGCAGCCTCCCCCCACCCCTGTCCCTGTCCCTGCCCTAATCCCTTCCCAGCACCGTTTTCTTCCCTTCCCTTCCATAAGACCTCTGAATTTATGAACTCTGTGAAATCACAGCCCTGGGACTGATCCTCATTCTGGCTCACTAGAGAGTTCCAAGACCTTGGAGAGTAGCCAGCAGGGTAGGAAGGGAGAGTAGACAGAGATTTCCAGATGAACATAGTGGGTCATCCTTTTGTGTAGAAAGAAAAATGACTGAAGAATTTACAAAAGAGTTTACATCTATTACATCATTAGATCCCTGTAGCAACCAGGTCTCCAGAGGAATAGAGTTATCATACCCATTATATAGATGAAGAAACTGAGGTTCGCAAAACAAATGACTCTCCCATCAAAGTCAAACAGACAGTAGGGGGCAAAGCAAGACTCTTGATTCACTCTTATGGTTCTAAGTATAGCATTTTTCTCACTATCCTATGGAGCCTTTCTCTAAGGAGAGCAGCTTCATCAGATGAGACCCAGACTAAATGTAGAACTGTGGATCCTCAAATTCAAGGCATGCACATACTGCTTCATATGAAACTCGGTTCAGTCAAAATTGAGAGAAGATGACAGGTGGTAAAAGTGTACATACTTTGCAAGTGCTTGTGTGTGAGAGAAAGCAAGAGAGAGGAAGAGAGAGAAATAGAGGGAAATGAGGAGGGATACAGAAAGGGGAATACAGAGTGGGTGAGAGAGAGGAGAGATAACATAGAAAAAGTGAAAGAGGCCAAGGTATCCTGTACCCAAGCAGAAACCATTCTCACATTTGTTCACATCCTCCCCGTGGCAGTCCTCGTCCTAGGTTTTGTAATAATATACTGCCAGACTGAAACAACTGCTCATCTCATTTTCCATCTTCTACTCAGGTACAGAGAAAAAGTTGTTATAGCCTTATTTTCCAAGCCCCTTCCTTGGTGGAAAGATGTAGAATTTGCACATAAATTCCAGGGTGAAAGAGAGGCAATGATTCCAAATAGCAGATCTTGAGAACAACTGCCTCATGCCCCAGTGCCTGTCCTACTTATGAACCTGGTGAACCACACTCTATTGACAGAAATGAACTGTGGCTAATTACCATTTGCTTCCTGGAACAGATATGGTTTTGTGTGTTGAGAGGAGGAGGTTGGGGGAGACGGGACAAAGGCCTGTCCCTGAAAACCAGTAACAGAGATAGAGGCCATGAGAAGGAGGGCTCTAAGTACAGAATGGAAGACCTTATTCACACCTGAACTACCTTAACCAGTTAATATGGACCCCTTCTGATAGAGGGAATTGCACAAATGGGAAGTCCATGTGAAGTTACCTTCACACACATTACATATGCTAGCACATGAAGACATGCTTACTCAAAGGCTCTCTCACATACAGTAGACACCATCTCCTAGATAATTCTTGATGGTCTAAGCCAGGTGACAGGGGCACTGGGGAATAAGCACAGGAGGTCACTTGACAATGAGGAAGGAGAGAGGCAATGGGGTTCCCTGCTCACACTTACATTGCACTCCATTATTTGCAGACCCAGGGAATGATGTTTGTTTGGAAAAATATTCTCCTCCTGGATGTTCTTGGTTTGCTGGCAAAAGAGAAGCCATCCCCAGCACCTGCGGGTAGTGATGGGGAGGGTTGTGAGAGATGGAGGATGTGTTACAGGCAAGCTGGACTGGAAAGAACTGGATTGTATCAACCACCATTATTTCCATTTCTTTACCTCTCATTTGTCAGACTCCAAGTGCTGAAAGAGATAAATCCTTGGAGGGAAGCAGGAATCCCTTTAATTTTTTTAGGACAGAAGCAAAAAATACAGATAATTACAAACTCCTAATAATTACACTGTCTATTGAAGGGCCCTCTTAATATTTTAATGCATTATATTCTATTATTTTTCCTGTGTGGCTATGGGTTTGTGGGTATAAGAGTATATTTTCCAAAAATTGTAAGTTAAGTAATATGATCTCTCTTTCTTTTTATTCCATTAGAATAAGAGTTCTGGCTGCTATGGGGCAAAGGACCTCTGCGAACTGACAGTATACAAGAGGTGCCCCAACCAGGTTCTCCTCTGGGCCCCTGGGAGGCATTATTTACTCATACTACACTTAAAAGCATCAGTGGAGGGGATGTTGCTACCTGAGGGAGAGAGGTTGTAGGTGTCTCTTTTCTGCAAAATGCGAAGGGAGAGTTGAGAAGGAGAGAAAAAAAAGGAAAATTAGTATCAAGATGGAGAATATAACAAATGTGAAGAAGTGCTAGGGAAGAAAGTGAAATAATGGATGAAAATTTCCCAACTCTCATGAAAGAAATGAAATTACATGTCCAAGAAGCCCAGCAGAATAATCAGAATAAATTTGAATAGACCTATTTCAAGACACATACTACTCAGAATGTCAAACTTCAAGGATAAAGAGAAAATTCTGAGAGCAACCAGGGAGAAGCAAACCATCACATACAAGGGAGATCCAGTAACACTTAGTGCAGATTTCTCATCAGAAACCATGTAGGCAAGAAGACAGTGGTATGATATAATTAGGATACTGAAAGAGAAAAACTGCCAGCCAAGAATTCTTTATCCAGCAAAACAGTCCTTCAAATATGAAAATGAGTTTAAAATATTCATAAATAAACAGAAATTAAGAGAAATCTTTTCAAAAATCTGCTTTTGCAGGAAGTATTAAAGGGAGCATTAGAGCCCAAAAGAAAAACACAGGAAAGAGACGACTGGAGGAGAGTATAGAAGGCCAGACTAGCAGAAAGGATAACCAAAAGATGAAAATAAAATACGTCATATGAAAACCAAAGAATAAAATGGTGGAAGTAAATAATGCATTTGCAGTAATATCATTGAATGTGAATGGATTAAACTCCCCAATCAAAAGATATAAGCTGACAGAATGGATTAAAAAACATGAGCCATTCATATGCTGCCTACAAGACACTCACTTCAGATCCAGGTATACAAACCGACTGAAAGTGAAAGATTGGAAAAAGATACTCCAAGCGAACAGTAACCAAAAAAGAGCAGAGGTAGCTATACTAATATTGGACAAAACAGACTTTAAATGCAAAAAATTATAAGAGATACAAAAGGCCATTATATATTAATAAAAGGGTCTCTCCACCAAACAACAACAACAACAAAAAACCCATTGTGCCAAGTGAAAGAAACCAGACACAAAGTACTATGTAGTATATGATTCTATTTATATAAAATGTAATATAAATCAATTTATTAGGATGGAATTAGATTAGTGGTTATGTAGGGCTGGGGAAGGATAGAGGGACTGAGGGATGACTGCTAAGTGGTGTGGAGTGTTGTTTTTTTTTTAAGTAATGAAATTGTTCTAAAAATTTTTTGTGGTGATGAATGCACAACACTGTGACTGTACTAAAAGCCATTGATTGTACACTTTGGATGGATTATATTGTATGTGAGTAGGTCTCAATAAAACTGCTTTTAAAAAAAGAAGAGATAGCTGTAATATCTATTTATGCACCTATCCTGGGTTCCCTAAGATACACGAGGCACACGGTGACAAAACTGAAGGAAAAAATAGATGTCTCTACAATACTAGTTGGAGAGTTCAATACATACTCTCAGCATTGGATGTACCATCTGGACAGAGGATAAATAAGGAAACAGAGAGCTTGAATAATATGATAAATGAACTAGGCCTAACAGACATTTATAGAGCATTACACTCAAAACAGTAGGATACACATTCTTCTCAAGTCCTCATGGATCCTTCTCCGGGATAGACCAAATGTTGGGACACAAGACAGGTCTCAATAAATATCCCAACAGCCATTTTTAAAGAAATGGAAAACCAATTATCAAATTTATTTGAAAGGGTAAGGGGCCCTTAATTGCCAAACATATCTTTAAAAAAAAGAAGAATGAAGTTGGAGGACTCTCAGTTCCTGACTTTAAAGCATATTTCATAGCTACAGTGGTAAAAACAGAACAGTGCTGGCATAAAGATAGATATATTGACCAATGGAACTGAATCAAAAACTCAGAACTAGATCCTCACTTCTGCAGTCAAGTGATTTTTGACAACATCATCAATCCCACTCAGCTGGGTCAGAACAGTCTATTCAACAAATGGAACTAGATATTCATATCCAAAAAAAAGAAGGACATCCCCTGTATTACACCTTATATAAAAGTTAATTCAAAATGGATCAAGTACATAAATATAAAATCTAAAACCAATTAAACTCCTAGAAGAAAATGTAGGGAAACATCTTCGAAATCTTGTGGTAGGTGGTAGTTTCTTAAACCTTACACACAAAGCATGAGTAACGAAAGAAAAAGTAGAATAATGGGACCTCCTCAAAATTAAACATTTTTGTGCTTCAAATGACTTTGTTAATAAGGTGAAAAGGCAGCTACTCATTGAGAGAAAATTTTCAGAAACT
>JAQZBX010064041.1:0-16579 GCA_029593785.1 Cabassous unicinctus
ACCACCGCGCGGGCCGCCTCCTCCCATATGGTAAATGGGAGCTCTATTGATTGAGCCACACCCGCTTCCAAGAATACCAAATTTATCTACTCATGTGTCCACAGAGGCCTATATCATTTAGCAGCCTTCAGCACCACAATATTTATAATTTTTATCTCATCTCAGTTCATATCAGAGACAGGAAGGGGGCAGGGAATTTTCTTCCTTGGTCTTGCAGAGGGCCATTCATTGGTTTGTCTAGGATGGTAAATTCCCAATAGCTCCTTTGGGAGCCACTATGCTTGATGGCCCAGGTGATTATATGAGTGAAGTTGTTACTGATGGACTCCTCTATCTAAACTGTAGGCCCATCAAAAGCAATGACTTTGCCTTGGCTTCTATCAGCTCAGCATCTAGTTTGACACAGAGGGTGCTAAATATTCACAGGTTCCTGACTACAGAAAGTAAGGTTATTCATTTTCCAAGGGTCTCCTTTTCTGAAGTTGCTTCAGGAACAGAAAACCATCTAATGACATTCATTAAGAATCTATGGCATACCAGGATCTTTAGAGGGAGACAAAAGAAAGAAAGAAAAAAACCAAAGTCCTGCCACTGTGAGTCTACATCAGAAAGTGTCTTCGAAAGCATAAAGTGAAATACAAATGCAGAGTGGCATTAAGGAATTTACAGCCTAGATAGGAGGGAGTTTTACACATATGAAAAACATACAGGTCGCTTATCAAGGAAATTATGGACAATTATTACTATAAGAGCAAACAGGGTTCCTAAGTACCAAAAGTAAACAAGGGAGTCATCATGAGAGTTAGAAGGAATTTATCAAGAAATGCTTCCTGGATATCTGGTGGGCCTGGATTAGTGGGGCATGGGGTATGAGGGTTTGCCCAAGGAAGTTCTATAAGGGACTAGGTAGATTTTCTTTACTCTTAAGGAACTAAAAAAGAAAAAAATGTTTAAAGATAGAGCTTGCTCAAAACCATTATGGAATCAATCAGAGATGAAAATAGAATCCAACTATCTTGGTCCCTGGGTGAGAAAAGGCATCTGTGTTACCTGCAATGCGCTTCATCCAGGAGGCCTCGTCAATGCCCAGGTTGTTGTTGATGATTTTCAGAATGTTGCCCAGGATGACACTGAGGTGTTCAGAGGTGACCTTGGTGCAGCAAGGCCCTGCACTGGGGGGCAGGTTCTCAGGCCCCCGCTCCCACCAGTAGGACAGGTAGTTGCAGAGCATGGGCAAGATCACCTCGATGACGTGGGGCATTTCCGTGTACCGGGCCCCTGACTCGGCCAGGTCGTTGATTTCCTTTATCAGGCCTTCCAGTTGGGGGATGTCAGGACACATCTCTTCCACTGTGTCTGGCATTCCCAGAACTGACCAAGAGGGTACAGGAAGAATAACAGGACATTAATTCAGAAGCACAATTGGTGTAATCTTCCTGCACTCTGTCCTACTCTTCCTTTGGTCCTTAGATAGAAGCTTCCACTCTGTATCTGTGAGCCCTAGATGAGGAGTAGCTTTTGTCCTCTAACTGTAAAGATTGCAGTTTCCAGAAGACACTTATCATCCTAGATGTCATATTTGGGTTAAAACAATTAAACATATGGTTAAAGAAGTATAACAAAGACATGACTGAGGTACATTTCATAAGACTTCCCTTTGATAAAACCAGCCCTGCTTCTCCCTCATGTCCTGCCTGCTTGGGCCTTAGTGCTTCCATTGCAGGAAAGGAGGTAATAGGAGGAGAAAAACAATACATCAATTTTACTTGTCTAGTCATGGTTCAATTACCTAAATCACTGGATCATATCTGTACTCTTTAGAAAAGGAACAAGAAAACCATTTCATCAAATACTCCTTCACCTGGATCAGAAACAATAGTTTCCATCTGGTTGAAATTTTGAAAAAAAAATTTGCATGTGTTGATTTCTAGATTTACAACAGAAGTATTGACAGCCTGAGTTGACCTGTGCCAAGCTTTCCTGTCAATCACTTAAATCTTTTTGTTTCTGAAGGTTTATTTAAAAGGAATAGTGGTTTAGCTCTATCTTTTCCTCAGACTAAATAATTCAGGTCACTTCGCTGAACAAGAACAGACAGGATGAAGTGGCAACAGACAGAATTCAAGGAGAAGTTGTCAGATACCAGCATCAGAGACAGAAGAATCCAGGGGGATTATCTGTCCTGCTTGCCTTAAGGTAAAGGACACTCTTTCTTGCAAGACAGAGGAAGAGACCAGAAGCATCCTGAGGTTTCTGACAGGTGAGATTTTTGTCTTCCACTCTGAAGATAATAAGGGCTCTCAGTGGAGGGACACAGGATATTTCTGAGAGGAGAATCTCAAAGCTTTGCATGTGCATCCATTTATCAAATTGCTCCCTGCAGGATCTGGTTGGGCCCCTGGAGTTTTTCGTGGAGGCAGATCATATGCAGACTTCACCCTTAAACCAAATTTCTCAAACTGTGGCAAAAGCATCAGGCACCACAGGATCAGGCATTCAAGAAACCACAGGAAAAATGTGGAGCATTTTTCTGAAACATCAATTTCACTGGATGATTTGTGAAAATTCTTTTTTTATTAGAAGTAAAATGCAAAGTTCTCATGAATTTTAAGGACAAAGCAGAAGACTTCAAATAAAATTTTATGTTTAATGAGTTGGGTTACACCCATAGGTCCTTTGCCATTGAGGTTGCTGCTGGCTTGAGATATCCCTCTTCTCTAGATTTTAGGACAATAGGAATTGAAGGGCTAATAAATAAGAGAGGCAACACCAAATTCTATGGCCTTGAGGAACATTGGCCAATTGAAAGGAACTGTTTTGATTTCTGCCATGGAACAGAGATACAGAAAAATGCCATCCTGGCTATATTTGAGAGAATGCATCTGCAGCTGGGATAAGCAGTTCTACTGGGTATGTGCAGTTGCAAAGCAACGAGCCTAGAGGAGCCTCACTGCTATGGAGCAGGTCCAGGGAGGCTCTAACATCCTTTGCATAATAATGGCCTTCTGTTGTTATCACTATAGCCTTTGGTGGGGGTAGAAGTCTAAAGTCCTCTCCATTGAAAGTCAGGAATGGACCAATGTCTTTCAAAAAACCAGACAATTTAAAAGGACTAGTAGCATGAAAGCCAAAGAACTCTGAATCCCTGTGGTTTACAGTGAAAGGGAATTACATGGACCAGATATAGTCCACTGCCAATGCCAGTCATTTCCAAAGAACAAGTCTGTCCTGTGTCTTGCAACAGAGCAACAACAGTCATGGGTGAAATCAATATGGGAGTCCGGGAAGACACTTGCACACACAATTTTAAACATACACTCTCAGAATAAATAGGTAAAGACAGAGAAATACATTTTTCTGCTTTGGGGCTCTGCATACAGAACAATGCCAACTGCTACAAATACAATTTAAGTCTGAAATTATTTGCTGGAAGACTGTACGTGAGACAGGTCAGGTGTGTGAGAGTGAGTGTGTGTTTAAATGTCACATAGACAATACATCATCATGGGCACTTTTCCCCCCCACCTAAGAAAACACAGAACTGCTTGAAGTTGATGCACTTGAGTCATTGTAATGACCTTTAAAAGTTATTTATGTGTAATTGGTCGTTGAGTGGGACAAACACTTGTGATTCAGGAGATGTTTTGTACTTCAAATGCCACATAATAAACCCACAGAATGAACTCTGCTGAGTTAGCTACCTGAGAAAAAAAAAAACAAACCAGCCTCAGCTGGATCCTATTAGAAACAGACATAAGACCATTAGGGGGAAACCATTTGAACACACTGTCCTTATACATTCTAGATCAATGGTTCTCAAAAGTGTGGTCTTGGGACCAACAGCATCAGCATCACCTGGCAATGTGGAATGCAAATTCTTGGACCCTTCTCCAGACCTACTGAATTAGAAACTCTGGGGAGTGGCACCTAGCCATCTTTATTTCAATAAGCCTTTCAAGTGATTTTTATGCACATTTCAGTCTGAGAAGCAATGAGTTAGATTCTAAATTCCTATTTTCTTCATTGGGCAGTTCTTCCCTCAAGAAGACAGCATCACAGGGCATCACCTCTTTGCAATATAGGCAAATGGCTAACATTGGAATTGGACCTTCCTTTCTGGTTGACTATTTCCATATAGAGTATGGAAAGCAAACTGGCTGGTGACCAGGATATTTTGGTCAACACAATGCTCTGATTAATAGACCACTGCCACACATAACTATGATGGTTGAAAGCTGGATGGACCCCTGAAAATCATGTTCTTAAAGCTAATCCATTCCTGTGGATGTAAACCTATTGAAAGTGGGGCCTTTTGATTAGGCTACTTCAGTAAGGTGTGGCCCAGGGGGGGGTCTTAATCCTCTTACTGGAATCCTTTGTAAATGGGATGAATATGGACAGAGAGAGAGAGAGAGAGAGAGAGAGAGAGAGAGAGAGAGAGCGCGAGCGAGCACGGGCGCAAGCGCGAGCACCAGAAGCTGAAGCAACAAAACCCAGAAGAGAAGGGAGCCCAGCAGACACCTCCATTTGCCTTGCCATATGACAGAGGAGTCCAGGATCACTGGCAGTCAGTCTTTGGGGAGAAAGCATTGCCTTGATGGCACCTTGATTTGGACTTTTTCACAGCCTCAGAACTGTAAACTTGTAAGCTAATAAATACCCATTGTAAAAGTCAACCCATTTCTGATATATTACAATCACCAAAGATTTATTTATTTTTGAATAACTGGCATATATAATATATTAAACTTATTCTAGGTATATCTTAATCTTTTTTTGAATGTGTCAAAAATTCCTCAAGATCTTATAAGGTTATTGGAGTTACAATATGAGTAATTCTGCTGGCAAAGAACCAAGTGCCAATTAACGGAGACATCCAATTGACTGAAAAGACTTTTCTTCTTTGTGGAGTATGCAATGATTGATACTTATTTTTCATTTCTGAAAGTGTTGTGTTAAACCAAGGCAAAGGCATATCAGAGAAGAAGAAGCGTTTTTTAAATAGAGCTTGAGAAGAACAATAGAAGATAATGATCCTCTCTCCCCTGCCTCATGGTCCATCATTAAAAAGATGGAGCTTTCCTCCATCTATGTCAAGTTCTCATTTCCCCCTGCTACTTGTACCTCTACGAACTGAAGAGGTGCAGGTCTACAGACTGCTTATACAGAGACAGAGATACACTGTTTCTCAAGTCACAGTTGGAACAGAATAAATGCTTAAGTACGCAGAACTGTAATGACTGGGCCCATTTCCTTTGGAATTGAGGATCTGTACTTGGGCTTACATTTGTTGCAGATGTTGCAGCCATATCTCAAATTACCAAAGCCTTCTCAGTCGCTCGGCTCCCAGAGAAAGCAGAGAAAAACAGGTTGGAAACAGCTAGTATCAATAAAAGTGGAAAGGATGAGATGAGGTTGAAGAGGTTGGGGGAAATTTACCTCAGCAGATTTCATGTGGGGCTTTGGCAAGCTGACACATCTTAGCCATGTTTCTGTCTTGGCTAACTCTGAGAACATTAGTCTCCATTGTATCCCAGCTCAGGAATAGAATTCTACTAAGTGGTCTTGTGTCAATTATCTTGGCAAGCATTTCTGGGTGCAATGTGCTCCTTCTATCTGAAGTAATGAGAGTCAAGTGGGAATAAAGCTGCCATGGGTTGACACACTGTATTCTTAGGTGGAAGGAACAGTGATGACAAAGAAAAGTGTGGCATGAATCCTGGGGATTGCTGGAAGAGTCTTCTTCCTGGTTTATCTGGCTTGACAACCCTGAAAGGCGGTAGCAAAGAATAGAAAATATTGTTTCTGTTCTCTGCACTTCACTTCACGTGTTCTCATGAGAAAACCTTTCTTTCTCTATTAGAAATCTTTCCTTTAGGGTCAGTTTGAAAAATGGGGTTTGAGCTAAATGTGCTACTCACTCCAACCATCCAATGGTATTACATATCACTATTTTAGGAAAATATTGGTTGTGGATAGGATTGGATCTTGTTTGACATGGTTTACCATGGTTTGTTCTTTTTTCTTAGTGTTGATCAGGCCCACAGTTTGCTAAGTTTTGCCTCAGGTTACAATAAATCATTGCAGTTTTTTCTAATTGAAGTTCAAGCTTGATTCAAGGTACCTGCTAGAAAGCTCCTCTATTACAGTCCATTGTCCTTAAGCAGGATCACAACTAATCCAGATATGAAGACCCTTTATTCCACCCTCCAGAAGCAGGCTTACAACATGACTTAGATTCCAGTTCTAGGTTATTCCAGAACAGACGTTGGTAAACCTTTTCTAAAAATGGTAAATATTTTAGGCATTGCGGGCCAGAGAATCTCTGTTGCTACTACTCATCTCTGCTTCTGTAGTGCAAAGGTAGCCACAGAGAATATGTAAGTGAATAGGTATGGCTGTGTTCCAATAGCACTATATTTACAAAAAATAGGAAGTGGGCTAGATTTGGCCCATGGGCCACAGTTTGTCAACCCTGGTTCTAGAAGTTAGTGTATCAATGCTCCTGTTAAGAAATTATCTTTCTTATATAATTTCCGTTCCTTGTGGTGCTTTTCTATGTTTAATTTGCCATGGGGATGGAGATCATGTGATCAGCATCCTTGGATCTGAAGAGTATAAAGGTATTAGGGCACATGTGCTCCTCCTGATGACACTCTGGAAAGGAAGCCTGCAAAAAACTTGTCACTTTCCCAGGTAGAAGGGGAACTGAGATTCAGGGCAGACAGGGAAACCTGAGGTCTTGGGATGCAAGGGATTTTGAAATCAATTACACTGTCTTCTCGTTTTACAGAAGAGGAAAGTAAAGCCTAGCAGTACTTGCCCTTGTCTATTTCTCCAATAAGATGGAGACATGCAACCTATTCCCTAATTCTGACCTCCTGGCTCCTCTCATACCATGTAAAACAACAGTGCGACAGGGCTGCTGCTCCCTGCCCACCTGCCCTTCCCAGTTCCTCTGCTCTCAGCAAAGGAATAAGCGGATGATCTCTGTGGGGGGATACTTACTAGACCTCTCCCTGGGGGTTTTGGTGTTGAAGACAGAGAGTGGATTGTAGCGGTTAAGGGTGGTCTCCAGGAATGCCACTGGTATGGCTGCTGCCAGTGAGGCCAGACATTCTCCAAGGGCAGGCCGCTGCCTGGAAACAAAGAAGTCTGTTTAGAAGTCGTGCCACCCACATGCTGGCCCCGTGCAGTGGTGGGCCAGGCCCCTTTACCAGAATGCCTCAGGCTCCTTCCCGACAGATTACTCCATTGGACACCCCTGGGCCCTGGGCTCAGCGAGGATGCATGCTCTCCCCCACCCCTGCCGCCATCTTGCTCCAGACAATAAGCCAATAGTTTACACTGGCACTCAGTTCTTCACTACTTGGCATGCAGTTCTTCACTGGCTCAGGTGCTCTGCCCTTCTCTCCCAGCAAGTTCTGCAGGCATCCAAATTAAGATTGATTCTCCTTGCTCTTAAAATGCTTTGAAAATCTTCTGTGTATTTTCTCTGTGACTATTCTCTGCCATAGATAGAGACCTGTGCCCACTAGTGGGAACAGTGGACAACAGGCCAAAAACATCAATAAGACAAACTAGAAAACCTGCCTTGCAACAGAAGCAATGGGTCTGAAAGTATATTGCTTGATTCAAAGGTGGGACCCATAACATCTATTACTCCTCTCCTTCCCCTTCCACAAACATTTGAGGGTCTCCCAGGTATTGAGTTCTGGGTTTTAAGATTTTTTGTGAAACAAGCAAACAAGCAAGCAAAAAAAAAAAAGTGCTTGGAATTCCTAGAAAAGAGTTCTTCCAACTGAGAGGATCTAAGTTTGCTTGCAGGGTAACCGAGTCTCTGCAAATCAAAGTGATGGGAAGCGTCCACTTGGCAGGTCAAAGCAGAGCTAGGACTGATATAGTTTCCTCCGTGCAGGTCTGGGGTTGTACTGTCTAATCAAATAGGTCCTTTCTGCTAGTGGGACAATACTGACATCTGTTGCTTACTGATGAATCAGAGCCATCTGTTTTAAACCATCAACATCTTCTCTTGGCGACTCATTGGCATACAATCACAGAGAGACTACAGACCTGTCCTGTGAGTTACACATGAGATGTCAGTTCCCACATAAGGGGAAATTTTTCTTCAAATAAACCAGTAATGTAAGTTCTTTGTTAGACCAAGATACAAAGTTAATGAATGGCAAATGAAGACAATAGGTCTACAGTTAAGAATTGGATTGGGTTTTCCAATGTTCAAGTTCATCTTGTGCCTTGTTTTGCCGTCCTCTGTGACTTATCCATTCAAATAGAGGGCAGCTGCTGTTCATATGAAGGCCACAAGAAGAATCCTTGGGAGCCAAGAGTGTCAGGCCAAGAGTGTCATCCCCTACCCCTGAGGGGATGTTACAGAACCATCATGGAGGCAACTCTGCTGCTGGAGAGGGGGATCTGCAGGCTTCCTTTCCAGAGCCAATGCTTAGCCCACTACAGCAACTGTGTGGAACTGAAAAGGGACTCAACTATCAAGGTTTCCTTTAAGTTCCGCAATGAACCCTGTACCCAAAGCTTTGTGGTAATTGCCCTTCACTATGACTGCCAACAATTCCAGCGGTGGCACCAAGAAACCAGAATGTCAAAAGCATAGAGTCTCTGGAAGTGGGCAGCAAACATTTACTCAGGAGTATGTTGATTTTCTTAACCTTAGCTTTTGCCTTCCAGATGATGAAAGACCTTTCTCACTGAGTGCAGAGCAGATATAAAACCTGGTTCTACATAGAATTCTGAAGCAATTGATCAAAGAGCATATCTTTATGGACTAATTACAGGAGTTATTCAACCTGTACTTTGTTACAGCATAAAAGAGACATATTCGAGATGCATTAAAAATATGATCTTAACTAGTCTTGAAAAAATGACTTGAGTACGTGGCGTAAAATCAGAATCTGCACAGGCCTAACCTGAAGGTACACAGAACTGTTCTGCTTGAGATACAGGACAAATCTGGTGGTTACTTTTAGGATAGTCGGACTAAAGAGGGAAGCTGCATATTTCTAGGATCCACCATCCAATCTTCAATCAAGTTACCAAACATATGAAAAAAGTGACCTTTTCATTAGTCTAAAGGAAAATTAATATATGTGGTTTTATTTCTCATCTTCATCTTGGGCTTGGCTTTTAGGACTGACAACTTATATGGCTGTGAAATACTTGTGCAGACAAATTTAAACACAGTCCCCAGCAACAGTGGACTGAGTCCTCAGTCGGGCAATCCCTTCTTAGTTAATGGTCTAGCCCTGCCCTTTCCATGAACACTTGACTGTTACCGGCAACCCCCCCCACCCCCCAATCCAGGACTGTTCCAAAGGCAAAGCAGTAGCCCTTGGACAAAACAAATCCGACCATGCCCTGAATTCCATATCTGCTGTGGGCCCCATTTTGAGGCTGCATCACTGGTAGAAGGGAATAGGGGAGACATGGTGACTCCACAGAAAGCTTTTAGAGGCTGCTTCACTTCTAAGAAGGCCTCAGGCCAGTCCTGCTCCCCCAACTTTTTCTGTCCTGATTATCTTCCTTCATTGCCAAGGTCAAGGTGGTAGACAGGTATGAGAAGAGAGGGATCATTTTAACTTCAGACCCGAATGGCTTTTACCTCAAGGACAACTGAGGAGAGTGAGAGTCAGGGAGTGAGAGTCAGACTTGAGGACCCAAAAGAGGCCATTTTTTCTAGTTCACAGTTTCAACATTTTTACCAACTACATTGGCTGATGAGCAGAAAAATAATATTTCTTTCTGCTTTTAGAGGAGGAAATAAGGACATAATTTGTGAGGGGAAAGAAATGTCTTAGGAAGGGCCTTGTTGAAAGAAAATCTAGGTGAAAAGGAGGGGTGACATGGGGTAAGAGCTCAAATCTGAGAGCAAATTTTACTTGGCTCAGGGGGCTGAACCTAGAAAACAGTTGGTCCTGAATTGCCTTGGTAGGAAATTAGTCCATAATTCTCTCTTCACCAAAACAAAGTCATGGTCTCATAGAAGTGGATTCTGGAAATTTAGTCAGGTGCAAAGGCACTCCTTTGGGCAAAAGATGGTTGAGAAGCCTCAGTCCTCGAGTGTTGCA
This sequence comes from Cabassous unicinctus, assembly GCA_029593785.1. Lineage (NCBI taxonomy): Eukaryota > Metazoa > Chordata > Mammalia > Cingulata > Chlamyphoridae > Cabassous > Cabassous unicinctus. The sequence continues at coordinate 10,101 of JAQZBX010064041.1, forward strand.
CTGACCCTGTCCAATCTGATATTAATGACTGACAAACTTGAGCCATGACAAGCTCATAACAGGGCACTTTCTAGTCTGGAGTATATAATGATGCTAATTGGCTGCGTGGCCAAGAGAGATAAACAACAGCTCTCCTGGCCTGGTTGTCAAAAGTTCTGTAAAAGTAAGCCCAGAAGTCTGCCAATTAATGCCCCTGGCTGTGAAATACCGCTGTGAATGACTTTGGCCTCCAGGCAGGGCCTACAAGATCCACAGGCCAGACAAGCAGCATCAGGAAGGGAGGGAGCCCGGCAAAGGCCTGCTGTCGTACTGCTTCTCTGGTCATAAGCGCCCCCCAGCGGGCTAGGTGTGTAGGGATCAAGTTTTCAGGCAGGGCAGGGACTGTGGAAACAGCTCCATATAAGTTAAAAGGTCAAGGATGAAGAGTTTATCACTGGATGTGGAAACCATCCTGTTGTCCTCAGTTCTTACTGCCTAGTATTTTTTCACACAATAGATACTTGGTCAATAATGACAGATTGAAGCGGGTTTAATTTTTATTTTCCGTTTGGTTACTTCCTAATTTGGAGCAGGCTTTCTTTGTTGATCTCTCAATTTTATTTCTCTGGATGTCAAATGTCTGTTGTCAGGGATAGGCAGAGCAAAGCCGTCATATTAATAATTCTGCTTTATACATACTAGTGCTTTGCAATTTTTAATTCTTCCATCTATACTGACAGGGAAAGCTAAGGAGTAGAAAATAATGTATAGTAGAGACAGAAGCACAGTGCAGGCTGGGGTAGGGCAGGGTTATAGACAGAGCAGTGTTAGTACCTCAGAGGTTCAGAGAACATGTGCAATGTTTGATTAGAAACACATGGCCAACAGTGGCAGGGAAGAATGTAAGGGATGGCTATCTTTGAAGTATGAAGGGAAAGACACGGCTTTCATTTGAAATAAAGCTGAGATTCAACACTTCATATAATCAAGTTCCAAACTTAATTTTTTGGACTCCCACCAAATGCTCTACCAATTAATCTAAGCATCTCGATGTTAAAGAATGCAAGTATTCTGCATGGTTAAATGCACAAAGCTTTTACCCTTCTCTGAAATTTTGTACCTGAAAACTCCACTAGGCGGTGGCATTCTCAGTGTCATCTACATTACAAAACACTCCAAAAGAAATGTCTCTACTTTATTTCAATGACCACCCCCTTTAGTCAACCTCATCACTTTGGTGTCTGGAATTTTTAATCTACAAATAACACAACACTTCAGATATAGCTGCAAACCAAATATTTAGTGATTCCCTTGTAACTCTACAGACTTTCATTAGTCATGGAAATGTGAGTAAAAGATGGTAGAGAAATGGTAGCTTTATTGTACTTTCCTTTGTATATGCCACAAGAAATGGGGAAAAAGTTGGGAAGAAATTTGGATCTATGCTGAAATTAGAAATTCAAACCACAAAGTACGGACCAATCAAGTAAGGATGCTGCAATGGAAACATACCTTTTCAGGCCTAGAGCAGAGTGTAGACACCTTTGGAAGTAAATATGGGGATTCTGAGGGACTCATTGAAACAAAGAGGATTAAGGGTGTGAGTAGGCCCTGGGAGAACTGGTCAACGACAAGCGTGTGGACAGCCAGGTTCCATATGGCATAGTGGCAGATGGGCCAGAGAGGCAAGGGGTATGTATACATGCCATCTCCTACTCCTATGACCTGGATTCCTGACCTGGAGAAAGAAGTGGAGGTGAGAGGAGGGAAGACAGAGAAGTAACTCTGCAGCTACTCTGCAGCTGTTGGCCCGAGTAGAGGAAACATTCACGGAATCACTAAACAAGGGTCCTACAACCATAGAATGCACTGAGAGTTTCCCCAGTGCTTACTTTTGTTGGGGGAGGGCACCAAAGGCCAACGGTAGAGGCACACCCAGGGCTAAAGCCACCACTGATTTTGTGAGAAAGAGTTAGTCCTGAGCCAGCATCCCAGATTTGAAGCTGCCTGCTCTTTCTTCCCCATTCACTCTGCTCTGCCCCACCCCCCATACCATCTCCATTCTTGAGAACTAGAAAGGTACCTAACAACCAAGGAATAGATGAGAAACATACTGTAGAGGAAGAATAACCTAGAAAAAAATACAGCAAAAACACTTCTCTATAAACTCACAGAAAAGAAAGAAAACAAAAACAGAGTCGGTGACATGGAGGGGGTTTGAGAAAAACCATAAAAACACAAAACAGCAAGTGTAGCAGTTTGGCAGTTTGATATAGTTATGAATTCCAAAAATATATATTGGATTATGCTTGTAAACTGGTCTGTTAATCTGGGCATGATTAAGTTATGATTAGGGTATTGACCGGGCCACATCAGTAGGGCATTGAGCCCCACCTCTTGGTGGGTGGGGTCTCAAAGATAAAAGACATTGCAAATGACTGAGTTGTAGTAGTTTTTGAGTTGGAGTTCTCATGTTGGAGTTTTAATGCTGGAGCCCCGGGAAGTGAACACACAGAGGAGCTTGCTCGTGAGGAAAGAGAGAAGGCCCCAGGAAGAGAAACAAGCCATTCGCCTGATAGCCTACAGCTGGCCTTGTGGAGGAAACAGAGGAGCTAAGCCCAGAGAGAAATGGAACCTGGGAAGAGAGGAACCCAAGAAGCCTGAACCCTGGCAAATGTCGGCAGCTGTCTTGCTCTAACACGTGGCAACAGACTTTGGTGAAGGAAGAAACTTACGCTTTATGGCCTGGTAACTGTAAGCTTCTACCCCAAATAAATACCCTTTATGAAGACCAACAGATTTCTGGTATTTTGCATCAGTACCCCTTTGGCTGACTCATACAGCAAGTAACAATTAGCTGAATGTTATTAGAGAGAAAATGAGAGATGTGGAAGATAAAAAAAAAAAAAGCCAACAAACAATTACTCTTCTTGAACAACAGATAAGGAAAAACAAATCAATAAACAAGTATTTAATAAAATGAAAGTTTTGTGAGATAAAGGAAAACCCAATACTGAAGAGGGCCATTTTATGTTCTGAGAAGTGGAGGGGAATGATATGGGATAAGCAACACTGGGACATATCATAGTGAAGTTAATGAGCTTCAAGACTAAAGAGTCCTATGAACAACCAGCTTGTTTCTTGCCACTGCACAGTCACTTGTAAGTGTGGGTCTGGGCAACATACTTTGTCAGAATACAAAGAAACAATGTCTATACCCTTCTTAGGGGAAAAAATATGACCCAAGGATTTCATACTACAGAAATTGTTCACATAGAAAGTCATGTCATGATATTCCAAAATATACAAAGCTCAACAGAATCTAAGTGCTCTTGGAGAAAAAAAATCACATAATGATGAATCTAGCCGACTAAGTGATAAATCAAAATAAAAAAATTAGGAATGGGAAAGTCATGGTTTATAAAAGGATTGGTGAATGGGAAGCGGCTGTGGCTCAATTGGTTGGGCTCCCGTTTACCACATGGGAGGCCCCGGGTTCAATTCCCGGGGCCTTCTGGTGAAGGCAAGGCCCCGTGCGGTGCGGTGAGCTGGTGCAGCAAGATGACCCAACAAAGAGAGACAAGCAGACACAGAAAAACGCACAGCAAATGGACACAGCCGGCATAAGCAGCAAGGGGGGGGATGAATAAATAAATAAAAATAAATCTTTAAAATAAATAAATAAATAAATAAAATAAAATAAAAGGATTGGTGAATTTCATGGGGTCATTTAAATATAAACTAAAGTAAACAACTCGGAATATTGGTTAAAGAACAGAATGTATATAGCAAAATGGGAAGGTATAAAGGACAGGATGTGGATAGGAATATAATGTACTGATTTGCTTGCCTTTTAAAATAGGGGATTAATGAATATTGTATGAATTGATAAATTTTAAAATATGAGTTATATGATAAAGAAATTCAGTTTTCAGCTTCATTCAACAAGACAAAGTTCCAAAGCAATATGGATATTATGATGCCACATGTGTAAAAATATGTGTGTAGAAAATACCTGGAATGAAGCTTACCAAATTGCTAAAGTTGGCTTGATTTGGGAATTGGATTCAGATGGGGGGTAGTCTGGGGAGAGGAAAACAGTGACTTTTAACTTTATATACTTCTGTACTGTTTGAATTTTTTTTTGAACAAGCAAGTCTTGCTTTCACAACACAAAAGAATATTAAAAAATTAAAGTTATTAGCATCACAGCTCTAGGATGTGAAATCTCCAATTCCCTGTGCTTGATGAACTGACACAATGGCAATGGGGGCAGCCTTCACTTAGGTGCTTCTTTAAACCTGCCTTCTACCAGCATGAAGGAAAAAACAAAAATGAAAAATAGGCACCAATATTCACAGTGCTGTGGAGAGCAGATACATAATAAACCAAGGATGAATAAATGAATAGAGCATAAAAAGCCATGTGATGAACAGTTTTTTCTTGGTCTGACATTTCAAAGTTGACCTTTATTTGACTTTTTTTTCCTAAAAGAAAATGTATAAGATTTACAAAAGAATTGTACAAAGAAACACTCATATCTATGTATATACATACATATAAACTAAGAGAGCAAGAAAAGATACTGAGAAAATATTCACAAATACTTGATGGAAGAAATGGCTTAAAGACATCTCTAAGTGAAATTCAATATTAAACAGAAATAACTTTGGTCCTCTTGTTCACTTGGTATAAAATATGGTTAAAGCTTTTGTCTGCTCAGTGTCTATTCCTAACTGACAACACTAGTTACTCACATTTAATATGAAACAATAAGGAAAGTTAGGCAATTGTATGGGATTAAAATCATAATCAAAAGCAAATTTAATTATTATATACTGTTCTTGAATTAGCCAAAGTCTTTTTTTGCTTTTTTGAGAAACTACAGTCAGAATGGAATGTAAGCCCTGACATTTCTGTAAGTTATGTGAAACAAGGGCTTATTTTTGGTTGTTTTATTAAAGGCATCATAATTTGAGGAAGCACATAGACAGTAGATATATGCCAAGGGGTTGTTTAGATGAAGTAATTTTAAAGCACATATCAAATTCCTTCTAGTTTCCTTGTTTGAAGTGAAAAAAAAAAAAAAGAAAAGAAAAAAATTCTTCCAAGGATAAGACTAAGTCCAGAGTTCGGCCGATACTGTTTCTGTGCTTCTGACCTTCCCCGTGAATTTAAACAGAACAACACAAAATATGGCATTTGATGTTTAACAGCAGGGGAGTCAGCAAAGGCCTCTACTAGTTCCAGCAGATAAGATGGCAAAGCTGGAACCTGAGTAGCTCTGCAAATAAGCTTGCTCAGATTCAAGAGGAACATTTCTGCTACCAAAGTGTGCACTTGTTTGAAACTGCAGCTAATCTGACAGCCGGGAATGGTAAAGGTCCAGGGTTGTATCACACAGAAACTCATTAAATACTAAAGCAACTGCCTCATGTCCCTTGAGCTTCTCAGCAAGCTTTAACCACAGGAACTCTGGAAGCTATTTGGAATCTGTGATTATGAAGACAAAGACACTTCTGCCACACTTTTTAACTTGGCTATATTGTTCCTCTAGCTACATAGGCTCACCAGCGATCTCCACAGAAGTCATAAATCTCACTAGCCTCAATAAACTTCTTAATAGTGGCATGAACATTTCATAGCCTAGACTCAAACTCACCATCCCATATCAGTGAGCATTTTGTTGAATTGAAAATATGTTATTAAACGTTTTTTTTTTTTTAAGTAACATTTTTCTGAGCCTTTTTTGTTCACTAATTACCTTTCAACATAGATGTTCTTTCCTGTCCCAAGGGAGTAGAGGCTGCACAGTATGCGGTAGCATGAAATCTGCACGTCACTCACTGAAACAAAGAAGAGCTGTCATCAGTGCACATCAGGCCCAGCTCCATCTCCTGCTTGCTGAAAGGGCCCATGAATAGGAAAAAACCTATCCTGTGTCAAAGCATCAGCCAAGAGCAAAATATCACTATTTATTTATTTATTTAAAATATAAATACAGTCCCTTTCTACCCAGATGTTATTTGCTGAGATGGAAGAGAAAACACTGATAGAAAAACATGTTCCATTAAGCTATCTCATTTCAGAACCATAATAATATTCATGTTCAGAACCAGAACAAGGTATAGGGCTTATGATGGAGATCATATTGCTTCACAGGGAAAGGAATAATTTGACCAATGGGTCCTTCCATAATGGGATTTTTTTTTCTAATAGAGGGAGACACTGTATTCAGATTTTATTCAGGGCAATAGTTCCTTCCCTTGAAAGGAAGAATGCAGAAGACCTGAAGCTTGAATGGGTCTTATGCTTATTTGTAGGAAGAGCTATAATATGTACAACAGCTCTACCTTCTTCAGAGAGAGAGAGAGAGAGAGAAATTCATTATGTCTGCCTCTTCCAAGTTCTCTGCTAGATGTGTTTTCAAAAGACAGTTTATCTGTGCCAGGCTCAGTGGCAGCTTCCTTTATGACCTGATGGACAGAAAAAAAAAAAAA
>JAQZBX010064042.1:0-16575 GCA_029593785.1 Cabassous unicinctus
GGGAGGGAGGAAAGAAAGAAGGAAGTGGGGGGAGAAGGAAGGGAGGGAGGGGGGAAAGAAAGAAGGAAGGGGGGGGAGAAGGAAGGGAGGGAGGGGGGAAAGAAGGGAGGGAGGGAGGGAGGGAAATTGCAATCCTGCCCTCTCTTCTGGCTCTTTGGCTGCCCTGACTTTGTACCCTTCAGGGAGGCACCCCCAGGGCCCCCACCCTGCCCTGGACCCCTGGAAGTCTGCCCCTGGGCCAGGTCCCTGCAGGCCTCAGGGCTTGGGCCTGGCCTCAGCTGGGTGCTCCCTGCTGGAGGGGCTGGCCCCACCCAGCCTTGGGCAGGCCCAGCTGTGCTAACTGTAAACAATGCCCACAGCCCTGGCCCCAGGCTCCTGCCGAGGGCACCTGTCCAGCAGACTCAGCCTGCTGCCTGTTCCCAGGACCCTCTCCTGTTGGAGGGCAGAGCAAGGTTTGGTGCAAACTTGGCCTTCCTTGTCCAGCAAACAACCACACGAATTTTAACAACAGTTTAGCATTTATTGAGCTTATACTAAAACACCTTTCTGTTCCTCATAGCAGCTCTGGGAGGGTGGTTTTCATCATTGTTTATAGATAAGAAAATTTAGGCTTCCAGAGGTTTCCCTACCCCACCCCCACCCCTGGGGCCCAGGCAGAACCTTCTGAGAGAGGCAGGGAGCCTTTCAGCTCTGCCCTCACCTGCTTTTCCTAAAGAAGACCCCAGGTCCAGGGGCAGTTCTTCTGCTTCTCCAGCCCAAGTTGCAACCTCCACGGAGCCAGGGGCTGGGGGTGCCAGGATCCAAATCTGAATGAAATAGCAGTAGCCAGCCCTGGCTGGGCGCTTGCAGTGCAAGGAACTCCCATGCATGAACAAACTGAATGCACAAAACACCTTTAGCAGGGAGCACCTATGAGCATCACTTTATAGATGGAGGAACCGAGACACAGAGAGGTTAAGTTACTTGCTCAAGATCACACAGCTCAGAAGTGGCATAGCTGAGATTTGAACCCTGGTGGTCTGGCTCCAGAGTCTGTAGCTCACCCTCCACTCTTTACTGAGGCTTGTTCACTTTTTTTTTTTAATCCCACAAACATTCCCTTAACTCTTGTCCCACGTCAAGTTGGGAGCAAGAGGGGCAGAATAAGGCACCTCTGAGCATGCAGCACTGGGATGCAAGGTACATGTGTGAGCAGAGGGTGGAAACAATGGCATTAGAGCCGTGGGGAGGGGGGCACTGGAGGGAAAGCGGGTGGGGTGGATGCCGGAGGGTTGGGATCTTCATCTCACCTTGGCTGTGTGACCCTTGGCAAGACCTTACCCTCTCTGGGCCTGGGTCTCCCCAGCCTACCATGAAGAGTTTGGGCTGACTTCCAGAATCCCAAAGATGCGGTGGAGGTCACATTTCCGGGGGGGCGGGGGTGGTGGTGCTTAGGGCTCTTTACGCTCTGTCTCTGGCTCAGCCTGCGGCTCTAGAACTGGAGGGCTTTCTGGAGGAGGAGGCCTTTGGACTGGGAGCCTTCTCGGTTCCCTCTGCCCCTCAGAGCCTCCAGCACCACTGCACTCTCCCAGCTCTCCAGCCCTCAAGGGCTGCATATTTCTAACCTCCTGTCTCGTGCCCAGAACCACCTCAAAAGTTACAAGATGTGGGGCACCCCTTTCCCTGTGGGGGCTACCAGAGGTCCTAGGGTCCCAGAGGTAGGGAGGTAGAGGGAGGAAGGGAGCCCCTGGGCCACCCAGGTGCTTGTAGGAGCCTGAACTGGGCTGAGCTAGTGAGGCCTGGGCTGTAGAGAGCCTCAGACCAGGATTCAAACCCCAGCTGAGCCACCTCCAAGCTGGGTTACCTTGGACCAGTTTCTTGACCTCTCTGAACCTCCATTCAATGGTATTATTACAATAATAGTTACCTATTTTGAGGGATTGTTGAGGACATGAACGGTGGGCCTGGCAGACACTAGATGCTCAATGAATAGATTGCTGTAATTATTCTTCATGGGATGGGGAACAATGGGGTGCAGGGGCTGCAGCCAGGTCTATATTTAGCCTGGAAAGGGGTGGGGGTGGGGGGCTGCTAGGAGACAAAACGCCTGCACCAGCCCAGGAACCCAGAGGGTGGAGCCCATCAAAGACCGTTCCTGCCCTGCCCTCCCCTCCCGCGGGGTCACCTTGGCTGGGATGGAGGCCAAGGACGCTCTCCTCAGGCCAGACATGTCCAGTCCCCAGCTGCCGCTCGGCCCCTTGCACAGCCCCAACACCCCTCCCATCTCCTGGGAGGCGGCTTCTGAGGCCTGGGGCGTGGGGGGCATTTAGTCCCAGAGGCCCCTTGGGAAGCTGCCCCCAGCCCAGCTTCCCCAGGCAGCCGAGGGAGGGGCTTCACTGGGATCGGGACGCCAAGGTGGGCCTGACCCCGGGCGAGGGACAGGGGTTGGGGGTGGGTGGGGAGGAAGTTGGGCCGGCCCCTTCCCCCCGCTGAGCAGATGAGTGTCCGGCCGCAAATAGCCCAGTGGAATAAGTGAGTCATAGAGGCTGGAAATACCGAGCCCCCCTCTCCTCTCCTCCCCTCCTCAGTCTGGCAGCCAGACAGGCACCGGCACCCCGGGGCACCTGGCTTCTGATTTTGGTGGTGCCTGGGGGCTTCCTGAACCAGCCAGCACAGCCAGCCAGGTTCTAGCTAGGTTCCAGCCCAGCTCTGCTCCTGGAGCTGTGTGACCCTGGGCCAGTCACTCAGCCTCTCTGGGCTTCTGAAGCCCCCTCCCCCATTTGGTACATGATAGTCTTCAAGAAGGCAGAGTTCCCTGGGCCACCTGGACTTCCTTGTGGCCTAGAGCCTGGGACAGTGTTTGGCACATATTAACAGATGATAAATATTTCGTGAATGAATGAATGAATGAAAAGAGAAGGGGCAGGCAGTTGGAGGAGAAGGCACCACAAAGATTTCCTACTGGCAGAATTGTGGGGTTTCTGCCCAGGTAGGGGCCCCACATTTCTGTGAGGCCTTGAGCTTTAACTTGAGCTACCACCACTGCCCCCAAATCTGAGGCTGACACCCCACTCGGGGAAGGTGTCTCTCTTTGTCCTGTGTTTTCCACCCTAGCTGTCTCCAGCCCCACCCCAAGTTTGAGAACCTTAGGCAGGTGATATGCAGAGGTCTGTGCTTCTCTCATTTATTGGGTGTACAGGGTACAGTACCAGGCCCCTCCCACGCTCCCCCTAGGGCCCCAACATGGCATAGGTGACAGCACCCTAACAGGACACTGATCGAGGAGGCACCGACGAGCCCTGAGCCATCCCTCACCCCTCACCCCAGCTTCTGCAGGTGGGAATCCCTTCCCTGGACCAGCAAACTGGTCGTAGATTTTCCCTATGACCCCGAGCCCCAGCGGAAATATGTGGGGGGCAGAGCAGACAATGAGGGGAAATAGGTTTGAGAGCAGCCAGCCCTCAGTGAGAAAGCTGGCACACGACTCAGTTTCCCCATTGGTAAAATGGAGATTGTAAATCTGATTATAGAATGCCCTGCATTCAGTCTCAGCCAGTGATAACGCTTCGTGTTTGAGGGACAATGGTAAGTGGTGAGTGTGTGTGTGTGTGTGTGTGTGTGTGTGTGTGTACACATGCCACGTCTATGGAGTCATAGGTTAAGGAAGGGAAAGGATGGGGAGGTGATTGGCCGGAGGGAAAGGTTGGCAAGAAGCCTGGGCTCCTGAGCAGAGCAGAAGGTGGCACAGAGGAGAGCGTTCTTGGGGACGCAAAGCCCCGTTTGTGCTCCCTTTCCCACCGTCTCCTGGGTGGCCCTGTCTGCACTGGAGGCAGCCCCAGGCATACGGGGGGAGAGAGAAGGGCCAGCCCCCCACCCGCCCCCACCTGGCACGGAGGCCCCAGCAGGTAACCAACCGCAGGAGTTGCCCACACGGTTTATCACAAACCAGCTGTATTGGAAAAACCCCATTTCTATACAGACACGAGGTGACCCTGTGCTGGCACAGCTGACCTGGTGCGGAAAGCCCCGGGGGCTGGGAACCCGGGCTAGGCAGGCAGCCTGCCAGCTGGTTTGGGGTGGGAGGGCGGCCAAGGGGAGGTTCCCCTTCACCACTGTCTCCTTCTGGCCCCCCACGCCCTCAGGCAGTGCCCTGGAGCCGGGCACCTCTGCCTCAACCCTTCCCATTGGCCAGGGGTGCCCGGGTCCCCCTGCTGCCACCCTGCAGAGACTCCACAGATCAAGGGAGTTGTCTGTCTGTCTGTCCTGCAGATTATTTGCCAGAGGTCCTGCCTGACCCAACCCCCCTTCCCCAAAGGGGCTTCTCTAGGATCCCCCTTTCCCCTCCCGACCCCTCTATGGAGATAAGTGAAAGAGGCCGCTTCTGGAGCCTCGGGGCCCCAGGAGCGGGAAGGAGGTCCCAGGCCCACCCTGGGCAAAGTGGAAGGCCCGTGTTTTGGGGGTGACCCACCTGGGGTCTGGGTGGGATGTCGGGGCCTGGAACCTGGGCTGAGAAGTCCTGGGGATGTGACGGGGGTTGGGGAAAGTTGCTCTGGCAGCCAGAGGAGGTGGCTCAGGGAGGGCTGGGCAGGGGGAGGCCCTCAGATCTTTATCTCCGTCCGGAAGGTCTGCTGGACGTGCTCTGGGTGCGGGTGGCGCCGTGCCCGGATGGTGAGGCTGCCGTCCTCCCTCAGGGCCGAGGTCACCGACGTGGGGTCCACGTCCTCCGGCAGCTGGCACTTGTGAGCGAAGGTGTTCATGACCGTGCCGTCAGCCGCCAGCTGGGGAAGGGGTTGCACATCAGGGCGGGCCGCCCCCACCCCATCTTGCTCATGTCAAGCCACAGCTGCCTGCTCAGGGGGCCCCTTCTCTGCATCCTGAGCCCAGCCGGACCCTCCCACCAAGGAGCTTTGCTCCCCATGGAGGGGCTGACCATGGTGGTGGCCAAGGCCAAGGGCTGTGCCAGCACAGGTGCAGAGGTGCTTAGAGGAACCCAGCATTTCCAAGGAGGTAGAAGGGGCTTGGTGAGGGTGCTAGGACTTCAGTGTCAGTGGCTCGGAGTCTGGGGCTCCTGAGCAGAGCAGAAGGTGGCACAGAGGAGAGCCGGGCCCTCCAGGCCACCCAGCACTTGATATGTCTACTTGCCATGGGCTGGGCCAGGCCAGAGCCAGCAGCCCCTCCCCCACAACTCGGGCAGCACATAGTGTCCAGAGGCCCGGGCAGCTGAGTCACTGGTGGGGCGGCAGAGCAGGCACGTGCCGTCCCCTGGAACCACAGGCCTGGCTTCCCTGCCAGGGATGCCCAGGAGTCCAGCTCTCTGTGCCCATCTCTCGGGCCATGGGGGAGCTGGAGGAGCCCTCGGGCAGACCCTCTCCTCCTCTGATGAGGCAGCTGTGGCTCTGGTCCCTTGGGGCAGCCGCCCTGCTCAGGCCTGGCAACACCCTCCTACTGGTGGAGGCCCAGGTGCCTCCCAGGAGCTCAGACTCAGAGACCCTAGTGACCTAGTAACCCAGCACCCGTGGGAGGAGGGGTGTGGGGTTGGGCATCCATGTGACCCTGAGCTGCAGAGCCTCTGCCCAGCTTTGGGTCCAGTCTGGGGGTCCTAGGATGGGGGCTGGGACTCTCTGGCGCTGAGAGGGAAGAGGGCTTGCGGGTGTGTCATGGGGGGGCCCTCCAACCTGCTGCCCAAGCCTAACCCTCCCACCAGCCTGCCGGCGGCCTGTCTCATCATCACCACCCCCTCCCCTCACCCCTGCCCTGTACTCCAGGATTCCCTCTGCCTGCATCCGCCCATCCCTCTCCCATTCCCAGCAGCTCCCACTGCTGTCTTTGGTTCCTGTGAGGGAGGGGCATGGAGAGAGAATTTGGGAACCTTGGGACAGAGAGACACAGGAAGCAGGGAGTCCCTGGTATATGAGCTGTAGGGTGCAAGCACCACGGTTTGCATGGGGGAGTTTTCCGGGGTAGGGAGGAACACCGGCCTGAGGCGGGGGTCCCAGATTGGACGTGGGAGCAGGGGGACAGTGACAGCAGGAGCGGCCTAGGCAGGGGATACAGGGCTAGGAGGGGCCTCACCTTCTCAGCCCGCACTTCGATGTGGTTGTTGGACGTGGTGACGATGATGTCCTCTGGTGAGAAGTCGCTGACATCCACCGCAAACTCATAGGCATCTCCGAGGGTCTTGATGTTGCCTGGCCCCCCGGGACGGGCTGTGGGGAGGGCTGCTGTGAGCTGGGCACAGGCTGCTTGCTTGTGCAACCTGGTCTCCGGTTCCTTCTCTCCGGGAGCGGGGCGCTCCCCCAGGCCCGGCCCCCTGCACAGCTGCTGCTCCGTAAGGCCCTCTGTTCCCTGTCTCCACCTCTTCCATGGGAGAGGTGGGGCCTCCCCCAACATAAGGGGGTGTGAGTATGTATGTGACCCTCGGTCCATAGCAATCCCAGGCCTTCCCACCCTGTCCACCCTGGAACACAGTCTGGCTATTGGAGTCACATCTGACTCCCTGGGCCACAGCTGTCCCTTGGAGGCCCACCTGTTCTCACGGCCACATCTGGACCAGTCTGTCCCGGTGGCCACATGTGGCTTCAGGCTGGGCAGCACCTGTTCCTGGCAGATCAGCGGCCACGGCAGCAGCTGGGGGGCCCTGGCGTGGATGCCCCTACCTGTGCATCTGCCCTCCCCCAGAGCCCAAGCACTTGCCTGGGAAGGCCAGGGGTTCCGAGTGGGGCCGCATGAAGCTGCCAAAATCCTCGGAAAACATGCTCAGGGACTTCTCCATGGGTGGGTCCTGAGCTGGGAGGGCTCGGGAGGCCGAGGAGGAGGAGGAGGAGGAGGAGGAGGAGGAGGAATGGAAGCTTCTCTCCGCTCTGAAGGTGGAGGAGGTCCTGTGGCTCATCCACAGGCGGGCGGCCGGGCCCTGGCCAGGCGGGCAGGGGGTGGACAGGAGAGGGTTGCGGGTGTCTGGCCTCCAGAGGCGTGTGCTGGGGCCTGACAACCGGCGCTTTATAAGGCCCGACTGTCCCTGGGCTCCCGTCCAGCCCCTTGTCTACGAGCTAAATTTAGGGCTCCCCGTGGCCCGGAGGGGGGCTGGAAATCGTCTCCACTGAGGAGGCACCGCTGACAGTCCAATACCGGCAGGCCCGCGACGGCTGAGCTCACTGCCTAGCATTCCAGGCTGATAACACCAGCCCGAGGGGCCTCTGCACCCCTTGGGGTGAGGGGGGCGGGCTGAAATCTGTCCCCTTGCCACTCAGACTCCCAGTGCCCATCCCAGGACCTTGTGCTGGTTTTGGAAGGGGCTGGCTGTTTCTTGGGTCTCTGTCTCTCCCGTCAGCCTGGGGACTCTCAAAGATCTGTGTCTCCCCCTTCAGACTAGTTCCCAAGCAGTTGTGCCTCCCCCATCAGATTATAAGCTCCCTAAGGACGGGGTTTTCTCTATTTCCTGTCTGCTCTCTCCCAGAGTTCCAGACCTTATAAGGAAGATCTGGGTGGTGGGTGATCAGGGTAGAGGGACCCACCTCCTGGCTCAAACTGTTCTGGAGAGGGCAGTGGATGGCCAGGCCAGAAAGAGCCGGCAGAGGACCCCAACCTGCTGACCCCTGTGTGAAGCGAGGGCTCCTTTCTTCAAGGCAGATGGTGTGCACAGCCCATCTCTTAGGAAAGGCTGAGGCAGCCCTGGAGGAAGTTAGTTAGGGGAGGACATAGAACGTGCAGCTGTCCCCCTGCCAGCTCCCACGGGGACCGGATTCCACGCTTGCCCTCCCCCCTCCGACACTCAGAACATTTAGGGGCCCTGAGAGGAGAAAGCTGGCAGCTTGAGGCAGGGCTGGGGGTTGGACCTAGATAATTTGGTGATTGTCCTTAAAGCTCTAGAAGGTTTTGTTCCCAGGAAGCTGTCTGCTTGACCTCGAGATGCCCGGGGCTGCCTGGGGCTGCAGCAGTAGGGATTTCAGTGCCAGGTAAAGGAGAATTCCAGGGAGAAGACGATGATTCCAGCTCTGACTTCTGGAGTGCCTTCTGGGCACCAGCTCCTGGGCGTGAGCTTTACCAGCATGGCCCCATTTGATCCCCACATGGTGTGGGAAGGAGGAGGTTTTAGTCCCATTTTTCAGGCAGGGAAGCAGAACTTCGCAGAAAGGGAGCTGCAGAGCTAGAATTTGAACCCAGATCTGTCTCATCCAAAACCCTCCAGAGACAGGATGACTTGCACATAGGTCAATGGAGACTCTGAGAAGCCCCCCTCTGCCCACCCACCAGCTCAGCAGAGCCAGGACTGAAATCATGGGAGACCAGAGGGCAGAAGGTCATTCTAGAAGAAGGGTGGGTCTCTGCTGCAGCCCGGCCTGTAGCATGGAGTCTCTCACGGTCCTCTCCAAATTCTGCCCTTCCCTCCCAGATCGGCTCAAGTCCTTCCTCATCTATGAAGGCGTCTCTGATTGCATCATCCACACAGGGGACCCTGCCCCGATGCCCACAGCACTGACTGTTGCTGTCACTTCCAGCACCTGGCACAGTGACATGGTCTTCCAGTATTCATGGACTTCTCTGAGTGTTCTCTCTCCCCCCTTAGACTGGAAGGATCCCTGGGGCAGGAGTTTGTCTGTCCCCCCATAGCTTGGGGTTCTCTGAGCATGGTGATTGTTTCTCTTTTCTCTGGCTCCCACAGAACCCATTCTGGGGCTTCACCTTTGGGAGGGGGGCTCCATTGCAGGGGTAATTATTGGTTCTGGTGGTCTATGAAGTGGGGGCAGGGCAGGGCATGAGACCAGGGTGGGGGCAGGAGCAAGAGGGCTCTGTGGCCCCCGGTAGGGATTCCTGCTTGCCCAACGTTGTCCACCCTGGCCGAGGGGATTCTTCTAGTCTGGCTGCCAGGCAGTTCCCAGCACTGGGACCTGTTGGAAAGAGGGTGGGGGGTGAGGGGCCCAGAAGCCAGCCGCCTGCCAGGGAAACAGGAGCCAGTGGCTAAATGCAGACACACCGTCATGGTGCGAGTGCCTGAGTCACTGCTCCTGGACGCCAGATCCCTTTACCCACCTGCCCACCACCCCTCCTTCCCCTTCCCCCCAACCCACATGCACACAGGATTCACTGGGTTCATTGGCAAGGACGGCCCTCAAAAGGTCATCAAGGCCATCCCCCTGTCTCTGGGCATGCCTCCCCCCTTCAGATCACAGGGATAGTAGGAACTTTAGAGATCATCCAATTCCCAGAGCTCCAAACCTGCTAGGGCATCCGAATCACAGGGAGAACCTTTTAACAGACTCTTCCCCCTGCACTCTGAGATTCTGATTTAGGGATCTTGGAAAGGGACCAGGAGTCTGTTTCCATCAGTTCCCCACACAGTCAGCCCACAGGGCAGTGTTGAGAAACCCTTCACCATTCAGCAGATATTCAGCCAACACCTACCGTTTGCAGGCACTGTTCTAGCTCTGGGGGACTCAATGATGCAGGAGGCAGAGACAGGCCTCTGCCTCATGGAGCTCTCAGGCTCTCATTGGACTGAAGAGGAAACCAAGGGTCCAAGAGGGGAAGTAACATTTAGGGGTAGCAGAGCTTCTCTGGCTTTGAGCCTTGTGTTTACCCTACTGAGCCATCTCCTCTCTACTGCCAGGGACTTGATGCAGAAGAGGGAGAAATTGGTGGGGAAATAGCTCTGGGAGAGCTTGCCGTGGGCACTGTGCCCTGCCACCCTTGCCTGGTTCCTGGTATGGGTGTAGACGTATGGTGCCGGCTGGCTGGCCAGTGTCAGCTGTGGAACCGTGTTCTGTGGCTGCCTGAGGCCAACGGCTGAGGTTTGGGATGTGAAGAGGACACGGCCCACAGGTCAGGGTGACCGGGCTGAGAGTGGGCCCAGATCCATGCAGAGCCACAAGCCCCCACCCCATTCCCTGCAACACACTTACTTCTATTTTGAATTGATGATCTGGCATCTAGGGGCAGGGCGGTGCTCAGGGTCCCAGGATTTTAGCACGTTATTGAAGAATAGTCATAATTTTTAGAAGGGGACTCTGTCGGGAGGTGGGGGCGGGTAGTAGTGGCCCGATCGCTGCCTTGAGTGAAGAAGCCACATGAGTTGGAAGAGCGCCCGCCAGGGGGAAAGCCTCGCCGTCTAGGTCTGGGTTTAGCGCCTGCTGTGTGATCTTAGATGAGTGAGTGCATGTCTCTGAACTTCCATTTGGCACCTGCAAAATGGTGGTGCTACCCCCGCCTCACAGGGGTGTTGGGGGGAATAAACCGAGTTGCAGATGGTAAGCTCCTGGCATGCAGCTGGCATGTAGCTTGTTCTTTCGTGTGTCCCCTGGCGCCCAGGCTCCTGCCTTCTGTGGCAGTGGGACAAAGCCTGTGGCATTCACCCAAAGCCCCAGCCAGAGCTGCTGCCCAAGCTCCTCACGAGGCCCAAGAGGGCTCCAGAAGCTCCAGTTCACTGCCTTGCTCCAGCCTGTGGGCCTCCTCACCATCCTTGAACAAGACAGGCATCGAAGTGGAAATGTGGGGCACAGTGCACAGGCTTTGGAGTTGGGAGAGCCTGGGTGGGAACCCCAGCTCTGTCCCTTCTGTGATTGATATGACCTTGGACAAAGTTACCTCTCAGAGACTCCGTTTCTTTAAAACAGGATAAATACTGTCTACCTCCGTGGGTTTCTGTGAGCATTCGCTGTACTTTTGGGTGCCTGGCACCCTGCAAGGGTGCAGTCACGGCAGCCCTCACTTCCCTTTGCCCCTGTCGCTTCTCCTGCTTGGGTGGGGGTCGTCCCCTCTCCCTTCTCCTTTCAAACCCCTCCATCCCCAGCTTGGAGAATCCAACCCTGAAATTCTAGTGCCAGCAGCTGACGCCCCACTGCCCTGCCCCCCACCCCCAGCACCGTGGGGGCCTGCAGCGCCCTTGGGTGCTCCCCCCACACTGCAGGGCTCTGGTGGGTGGAGGGCTGCCTCTGCCGCTCCCTCCTGGCTGCTCTGCCCTGCACAGCCAGCCAGCCAGGGCAGTTCTGGTTGGTTTGTCAAGGACGTCCTTATGGCCACAGTAAACCCGGGGCCAGGCCAGGGGAGGAGGGAGGATGTTGATTGGCGGAGCACACACCTGTCCAGGTGCATTTGGACTGGAGGCAAAGGAGTCTCTGTTACAGGAGGGCCAGCCAGGCCACTGCAGGGAAGACAGAGGTGAGGGGCCGCGGGGTGCAGAGCTGGTGCGTGGGCTTGGGTGGGACCACCCAAAGCCAGGGAAGGCTGGAAGGAGGAGCAGGGGGGCCTCACTTTGGCCCTCACTGGGTCTCCTTCTGCCACCTGGGAGCGGGGCTCAGGGGTGGGCGTGGGAGTCAGAGTGGCCCATGGGGACCCCACAGTGAGAGCGCGGCTGCTGCAAGCAGTAGAAGCAGCCAAGCATCTGGGGAGGGTGGGAGCGGTGGCCGGAGAAGGGGCAGGGGGCCGAGAGCCTGCGATCCTGCCTGGCACCAGCCTGCGCGGGGCAGCGAGGACACGCCTGGGAATCTGGTCCCACCCCCGCACATTAGCACACACACTTGCACACCCAAGCGTGAGAAGACAGCCCACCCAGACCTATGGCCCCTCCTTCACACACACACTCACACACACACACACACACACGGGAAAGCTCGGCCTTTCTATTATTTGAGAAGCAGCAGTATTGGAAGGGGCGAGTGGCAGGATAAGGATTTGGGAGCAGTTCACAAAGGGTCCATCTGTCTGTCCGCTCTGTCAGGGACTGGATGGAGGAGCTGGTGGGGCTGCATGAGGGGTCCTCGAGGAGCCCCGTGACTCTGCAGGAGCTCTGGGGCCCATGTCCCCGCATCCGCCAAGGCATCCGAGGTGAGAGCTAGGTCCCCTTCTCCTCCCCATCTGAGACCCCCCAGGACGTCGCCCCTACCCAGGCCTGTCTCCCCTTCCCACCTGGAAGCCCAAGAGCCGCTCTCCCCCTTTCATTTGCCCCAGGACATCACTGCCCAGAGCCTCTTGGGTGGCGAGGAGGGAAGGGTGCTGTCTGCTCATCTGTCTGTGGGTGGACATGCCGGGCCGTCTGTCTTTTGGGGGATGCGGCCCCAAGACCTGGCCACTGTGCTCACCCTCTACCCCGGCCTCCACCTCACCCACCTGCGTCAGAGAGGGGCCCGAGGGGAAGTGCCCAGGCCAGCCGCTGGATGGCAGGTGCCACAGCAGGTGGCTGTGTGGCCTCAGCCCCTTTCCTTGGAGCTCCAGGTACATCGTTCTCTTTGAGACCTGGCAGATCCCTTAGCCAGGGGATAGAGAAGATGGGAGCCCCAGAAAGAGGCCAAGTGCTGCCCCAGGGTTCCAGTGAGGGCCCGTTCCTAGGCTGGGCTGGCAGCCGGCCAGCAACGGGCATTCCTGGGGACGAGCAGGGGCTCTTGGCCTGGCACCCACAGGGCCTGGAGGACAGCCACACAGGTCCTGGGACAGTGGAGGGGTCGTGTCAAACCCTTGTGCTCTCTAAGCGCAGATCCTGTCGCGGTAGTGTCGAAAGCTGTGGTTCCCAGGCTCCCATCTACACACCCCTGCCCCTCGATCATCCCAATACCCCAGATGGGGCAGAAGTGGACAGGGAGACAGGGAGTTTGAAGTCTCCTTGTGGGGGTGACAAGCCTGGTACCCCCTGTGCTGCCACCTTCACCTGCCACAAATCCAGCTCTGCCTGAGTTTCCCTGGCTGGGCCTCCAGGGAAGGGGCTGGCCGTGCCCTGCTTATGACCCTGACGTCCCTGCCAGGTGGCCTGGAGTGGCTGAAGCAGAAGCTGTTCCGTGTCGGGGAGGACTGGTACTTCCTGATGATTCTTGGGGTGCTCATGGCCCTGATCAGCTACACCATGAACTTCGTCATCGGGCGTGTGGTCCGAGGTAGCCCCTGCTCCCAGACACGCGTGCCCTGCTCTGGCCAACGGCTTCTGCGCTCACTTTTGGGGATGCCTGATGGGCTGCCAGGTGCAGCCGGGGGAGGGCTCTGGGTGGGGAGGAGGCCCGGGTCAGGTCCCAGCTTTGCTGCTGCTTTGCTGTGTGACTCCGGGCAGTCTCCTGCCCCTCTCTGGGCCTCAGTGTCCTCGTCTGCACAATGAGTGAGAGAGGCCTGCCTGTTCCCAAGCACCCTATGCCCACCTCTTCACGCTACTTCCTCCACTGTGAGGGCTCCCTGGAAGAGGGGACATGGGGCAGGAAGAGTTCAAGACCCTTTCTCTGGGAAACAAGCGTCACTGCCTTAATGAAGACCTACTATGCACCCTGTTCAATTCCCACAGTGGCCCTGAGAGGGAGGTACCATCACTAGCCCATTTGACCAATGGGGAAACAGGCTCAGAGAGGTTGAGTTGCTTGCCCAAGGTCACTCAGCTAGGAAGTGGCAAAATTGGGATAGGACCCAGGGTCTGACCTGCCATCTCCCCTTGGGGGGTTTGCCACTCCCTGCTGGCCTGGGCCCCGCTCTCTGCACCTCCATTTTCTGCTCAGTCCCTGGGCAGCACAGTGTCTGGTCCGAGAGCCCCGGAGGCTGTGAGTGGTTCCCTGACTCCTGGCCACTCCCAGTGCACAAGTGGCTGTACCGGGAGATTGGGGACAGTCACCTGCTCCGATATCTCTCCTGGACCGTGTACCCCGTGGCCCTCGTCTCCTTCTCTTCGGGCTTCTCTCAGAGCATCACTCCCTTCTCCGGAGGTGAGCCCGCAGCCGCCATGCCTTGGCTGTGTGTCTCACGCCATGGGCCCCACCGGCCCAGCCTTTGCATCTCCCATGGGCCTCTGGTGGGGTGAGGGGGCAGCAGGGACCCCATCTCAGAGAAGTTGAGTCACTTCCCCAAAGTCACACAGCAAGAGGCCAGACCTTGATCCCAAGGGCTCCTTTGGGTCGCTACAAGGACGGGTAGCAGGTTCCTCTACAGGGTTGGTGCCAAGGCAGTTCCAAGGGGCCTGGGTAAATGAGGGGCACAGCCCCCCCAGCCCCTCTGCTCTGCCTCCAGCTCTGGGCCAGCAGGGGAGAGCTCGAGATGTGCATCCATGGGTGGCCTGAGAGCCTCTCCTGGGTTCTCCCCAGGCTATCACAGCTGACCACCAGGCCCACTGGGAGGATGTGGGCAACTCATGTCCCCTCTCTGACCCTTGGGATCCTCGTCTGCAAAATGGTCTTAGGAATCCCAGCCTCAGAGGGTTAGCGAGGCTCTAACTAGATCAGCACATCAGAGCACTGTGCAGGGTCAAGCTTGCTTTCTTTCTCCTTCCTTCCTCCCTCCCTCCCTCCCTTCGTTCTTTCTTCTTTCTTTCATTTTTACTGTGATTTATATACAACATAAAGCTTCCCATTTTAACCACTTTCATATGTAAACTTCAGTGGTATTAATTACACAGTAATTAACTCACAATATTGTGCTACCATCACCACCATCCACTATAAACAATATCCATTAAGCATTAGCTACCCATTCCCCTCCCCACCCCTGGTAACCTGTAACCTACTATCTCTATGAATTTGCTTATTCTAGGCGTTTCACGTAAGTGACCTAATACAATATATGTCCTTTCGTTTCTGGCTTATTTCACTCACCATGGTGTCTTCACGCTAGTCTGTGTTGTAGCATATCCTTTTTATGGCCGAATAGTATTCCATTGTGTGTGTGTGCGTGTGTGTGCGCACACAGTGTATGCATATCTATATTGTTCTGGGGGGACCTGGGGTCTTGGGTTCAGAGTCGGCCTCTGTCCTCCACACATGTATATCTACATATACACATACAATACATACATATATACACACACACCATAGATTTTTTAAAAACTTTTTGTTTTGAAATAATTTCAAATTTACAGGACAATTGCAAAAATAATACAAACCCCATACAGAGAATTCTAATATATCTTTACACACCTGCCCAGTGTCCAGATCCATAGCACATTTTGCTTATCCCTTCATCCGCTGATGGACACTTGGCTTGCTTCCACCTTTTGGCTGTTGTGAATTATGCTGCTGTGAACGTCAGTGTACAAATATCTGTTGGAGTCCTTGCTTTCAGTTCTTTTGGGTGTTTACTGAGGAGTGGAGTGAGTCATAAAGCAACTCTGTGTTTTCAAGGTCAAGCTTTAAGAGGCTAATCTAAAGGTTGTCCCCCCTCTTGTCCCTGCCTGGCCCCCGCCAAGGATCTGGAATCCCCGAGCTGAAGACCATCCTGTCGGGTGTGGTCTTGGAGGACTACCTGGATATCAAGAACTTCGGGGCCAAGGTGGTGGGTCTCACCTGCACCCTGGCTAGCGGCAGCACCATCTTCCTGGGCAAAGTGGTACGGAAGGCGTGAGAGCCGCACCCACCCTTCTGCCTGTCCCCGTCGCTACATCCGAAGCTGGGTCACAGGACGCTCGGGCTGGTCCCCACCCTCGAGGAACTCTCAGTTTTGGGGGGAGGCAAGTCCAGTGCCCAGAGTGTGATGAAGGCCACTCTGGGGGTTGGGGGCATGGGGGAGGAGGGTTGGGTGAGGCTCCCTCCACCCCACCCTCACCCTGGGCCTTGGTGGGGGTGGGAAAGCAAGGACGCCACCCAGTCGCCCCACCCGAGGATGCCTGTCCTTCGCCCACACCCCCCTTGGCAGGGTCCCTTCGTGCACCTGTCTGTGATGATCGCTGCCTACCTAGGCCGCGTGCGCACTAAGGCCATTGGCGAATCTCAGGTAAGGGGTGCAGGGTGGGCTCCCTTTGTGGAACACCCCCCCAGCCAGAGTGTGAAGGGGCAAGAGGGCATTGGCTGACTCTGAGCCCAGGACCCCGGATCCCCCCAGAACAAGAGCAAGCAAAACGAAATGCTGGTGGTGGGGGCAGCCGTGGGCGTGGCCACAGTCTTTGCGGCACCCTTCAGTGGTGAGTGCCTCCCTCCAGCCCCGCACCCTGCACCCTGGGGCTCCCACACACCTCCCTTCCCTGGCGCAGCCAGACGGACCCAATCCCTCGCCCATCCCCCCACCCCCAGCTGTGGGGCCTGGAGGAGGGACTGGGGCTAATTCCCAGCTCCTTCCTCTGGGGGCGGCTGTCCCAAAGTGGGGTGTGGTGAGGGGGTGAAGCTGCAGGGGTGTGATCCAGCTCCACCCCCTGGGAAGCTGGGCCAGTGAGGTCGCCTCTCTGAGCCTCTGTTTTCTCACCTGTAAAATGGGCATGGTAAGAGCCCCGACCCCGTGAGGATGCGTGAGGATTGCAGGAGCCGCTGTCGGCAAGGACCCCACAGCTGGGCGTGTGCGCCGGTCGGGGGGTCCTGGACTCCCCGTGGCCGAGGGGAGCGGTGGCCCTGCCTGTCCAGACTGTAGGAGAGCAGGGCGGGAGGCTCAGGGAGGAGGGGCCGCCTGAGCTCGGCGTCGCCCCCAGGCGTCCTGTTCAGCATCGAGGTCATGTCTTCCCACTTCTCCGTCTGGGATTACTGGAGGGGCTTCTTCGCCGCCACTTGCGGGGCCTTCATGTTCCGCCTCCTGTCAGTCTTCAACAGCGAGCAGGGTGAGCCCCCGTCAGACAGCCTGACCGCAGCCTGCCCGGCCCCTGGGCTCCTGGGCGGGTTACCCTCCGCCTCCCGCCCGCCTCCCTCTTCCCATCTCTCCCTCTCCTTCCTCCCCTCCCTCCCC
>JAQZBX010064043.1:0-16573 GCA_029593785.1 Cabassous unicinctus
TTTTTTTTGGAGCATCTTGTCTTGTCTCTCCCCTGTGTCTCTCTCCTGTTACGTCATCATCTTGCTGCATGGCTCCTGGGGCCTGGCGGCTCACCGGCACACAGAGCCTGGCAGCCCATGCGCCTTCTATATATATATTTTTTTATTTTACCGGGAGGTCCCGGGGATCGAACCGAGGTCCCTCCATATGGCAGATGGATGCCCAACCATTTGAGCCACATCCGCCCCTGAACATAACTTTTATATGCACTGGGAAACCAAAAAATTCGTGTGACTTGCTTTATTGTGATATTTGCTTTATTGCAGTAGACTGGAATGGTACCTGCTATATCTCCAAGGTGTATCTATACCTACATAAATTCAAGAAAACCCACTTTCTCATAGCTCAGTAAAGGCAGGTGGGTAATTCTGTGCTGCACAATGAACTCTTATTGTTCCATTGGCTGTGAATTCTTAGACTTTTTAAGCGCTATAAGATTTAGAAATCCCACAGTCCTGCCAGAAGCTTTAATTAGCTTTTGGTCATCCTTCTTTTGGGGAATATTATTAGATAAACATTAATTAGTATATGATATGATTCTATAATATTAAAGTTTTCTGGAAAGTAATTTTGAGGCATTTGATGCATTTTGAAAAAAAAAATAAAGATAATAGATTTATGCTAGACCATGGCATAAAGCATATGCTCTTTTGTGTCAATCCTTTAGCCAAATTTGGTCATTTTTCTAACTGAGCTAGAAATGTGTCCTTTTCATTAGTCTCTTTGTGGAGAGCAACACACAAATATTGGAGCACTGTTAGCTGATGATTTTTCTTTGGAAGTTCACAGTTGGCAAAATAAGAGTTCACAGTGCAGCTTGACCTTGGCGGTTTCTGCTCTGGCTTTTAATTAAGGTCATTAAATGTTACCCTGCTTTGCTAGCATGTAACCACCTCCCTGCTTCCACTTCCCAGTCCTAGAACCAGTACTCAGATCTGGCAATTTTGTTGATGAAACTGACAATGTTAGTAACTGGCAACAATTTCTACCCTTAGATATTAGGTCCTTAAATGTTGTGCCAACCCTGATGGAATGCTACAGATAATTTGTTTTTTAAAAGTAACTTATTGGGGAATGGATGTAGCCTGCTTCTCACGTATGAGGTACCAGGTTTGATCCCCGACACCTCCTAAAAACAAAGAAACAAATGAAAAATCCAGCTCTCATTGGGGAGCAGATGTAGCTCAGTGATTGAGTACCTGCTTCCCCTGTACAAGGTCCTGGGTTCAGTCCCTGGTACTTCCTAAAAAAAAAAAAAATTATCAAGAAAACTAATGTGGGCTTATGAGCATTGGCTCTTGCAGAATCAGAGAAGCTCAAGTTTGGAAGTATTCTTCTAGGTCTCCTAGATCATTTAATCCAGCTACTGGGTAACTGTCATAGTACGACTCTCACTTTTTCTGTGACTCGATTTCTCTTTAATAGATTGGGAATAATACAGTTTCCCACCTACTCGTTGCCGAATTCCTTGAAATGAAGCCTCATGAACACAAAACATAATATTGAAAGGTGGAGATGAACTCTTCTCCATATTTTCTGAGTATGCTGGTCTTAAATTGTATGTACATAAAGAATTTATATCACTCATTAACAAAACACTTACCCTGGGGTCCATGGACACCCAGGAGGGATCCAACACATATTCATGTGTTTTATGGATATTTTCCTGAAGATAGGGCTCAGAGTTTCATTAAATTTTTCAAAGTGCCCCTCAAATATGAGGCATCTTGTCTTTAAGACAGAATTGTTAACCACTGGAATAGGTTACAGAGCAAATCTCTTTTCTGGCAGATTTGTAGGAATAACATATTTAATGGTCTGTATATTAAATGAAAATTATTCTATCAATTAAATTTCTTGAATGTGGTAATAGCATTGTGATTATGTAAGAGAATATTCTTACATTTAGTTGATACATACCAAAGTATGTAAGGACATACTGTTATTGTACAATAGCTCAGTAAAGAAGTACATATAGGTATCAATATTTAGAGACCACAATAAAGCAATATATTAACGATTGTCACAAAATGTTAACAACTGGTGATTTGGGGGGAAGAGTTTGTTGATATTGATTGCATAATTCTTTCAACTTTTCTATGGATTTAAACTTATTAAAAAATTGTGAATAACAAAATAAGGCATTGACTTATCTGCCTTAATTCCTCAATTATAGTGTGTATGAGACTATTTACTATTTAATTTTTATAGAAACCAGGTAAAGGAGGCATATTTTATAGATGGCTTAAACCAAACACAAAAAGACAACCAGCAGCAGCCCAAGTATATTTGAGCTACAACCCAGGACAGATCTAGAAACAATGCTTAGCCCTCTTCCCATCCTCTTCTCATAGAACCCCAGACCCTCCTAAGGGAGATGTGTGGTTTGTTCACACAAACCCACCAAAATCACTGTACTGCCCACTATAGTGCCAGCTCTTGAGTTCACAGGCAAGATCAATTGCAGCTACCTCCTAGTTAATGTTATGCTTGAACAGTAAAGTGCACGCAGTAACAGATGGCATATTGTGACCTTCTTAATAACAGGCTTGGCTGCCAGAGTTGCCTTGTGTCCAATCTCTGCAGGGAATTTGGAAACTGTTGACTTACACTTCAATGTTTTCAGGCAAACAAAGTTAACCATTTATTAGACTGTTTCCTAATTTAAAAGAAAGAGAGAGAGAAAAATTCTAACACTTGGAAGGGACATTGGCAATTCCTGAGTCCGGGGGCCCATCCTGGGATTCTTTGGGATCTGCTGGCAATCATCCATCCTATCTGCACCTCAAGCTCAGGTGAAGTGTTTATCACTCCATGGAGATTTACGGGTGGCCAATGTGATCTTTTTCTTTCTATAGTTTAAAAGAAATCTGTTCCCACAGCAAGGCTTACAAATTGTCCAGAAAACAAAATATATCCCAACATAAGGAGGTCCCTTGGCTGTGACAGTTGACACAAGTACATAGAACTCTGGTGAGTAAGGCTTATTCCAAGGCACCTCATCCACTTCACTGTGCCCCTTAGGCAGCCGGTGGCAGTCAAGTCCTACAGTGAGAGGAGGGCTGGGGTCACAGCAGTGATTAGGTAAGGGAGTGGCCTGTGGGACTGGCCCAGCTGCCCCTCAAATATTCCATGAGGCCACTTTTCTTTGTTAATAATGGAAGGCAAGCCAGGGTGGCCTCACGAAAAAGCAATGAAAGCTTTCTTGGTAAAGCCTTTCAGAATCTTCTTCTCCCCTCAACAGAAAGGACATGAAAGGGTTTGTACCAGTAGGAAGTGGTGAAAGCAGTACCCACAGGCAGCAGGTGTAGGGGAGATGGGTGGAGGAAGGGCAAGGAGAACATTTCCAGGGTATATGGTGGGCGTGAGAAGGGTGGATCGTCAGGGCAGAAACAACTCAGGGTTGTGTGGACTCGCACAGAGAAAGAGATGCATTAAGACCTTTTGGGGGGGTTGGATTTCATTCAAGAGCCGAGGAGTTGGTGAGAGTCTTTCTCGTCAGCTCCCCTTATGGACTTTAGAAAAAAGTTGCCTTGGAGAGGGGAAGTCCCTCCCCATGCCTCTGCCTGGAAGAGCTGATCTGGGTGTGAGGGAGATATGACTGGAGAACTGTGATTCTCTCCCAGGAACCCTGGGGGATAGTTGCCTGGTTTGGCTGCCATTTATGCGTTTACAATCCCATCCCATGCCCACCAACAGTCCCTTTCTCAGGCAGAGTAGGAAGCCTGTGGGGAAAGCCCCCTTCTATTCATCATGCCCTAACCCATCTGTTTCTACCTTTACTCTGGTGCCCCAATCTCAAAGAGCAATAAAAATTGGAAATAATCCAAAACCAGCACAAGGAGGCATATCCCTGAGACATTCTTGCAGAAAAACCAACAAAGCTCAACCCTAAATAAAGGAAGGATATTCCGTGTTCATAGATTGGAACACTAAATATCATTAAGATGTCAATTCTACCTAAACTGATTTACAGATTCAATGCAATCCCAATAAAAATCCCAACAGCCTTTTTTTTTTCAGAATTGGAAAAACCAATTACCAAATTTATCTGGAAAGATAAGGGCCCCCAAATAGCCAAAATATCTTTAAAAAGGAGAAAAAAGTTGGAGGATTCTCATTTCCCAACTTTAAAGCATGTTACTTAGCTATAGTGATTAAAAACAGCATGATACTGGCATAAAAATAGACAGATTGACCAATGGAATCGAATTGAGAGTTCAGAAACAGACACACCTGTCTATGGTCAAGTGATTTTTGACAAGGCTGTCAAACCCACCCAGCTGGGCCACAATAGTCTATTCAACAAATGGTGCTGGGAGAACTGGATATACATATCCAAAAGAAGGAAAGAGGACCCCTATCTCACATCTTATACAAAAATTAACTCAAAATAGATCAAGGACATAAATATAAAAGCTAGGACATAAAACTTCTAGAAAAAAATGTAGGGAAACATCTTCAAGATCTTGTGGTAGGTGGTGGTTTCTTAAACCTTACACCCAAAGCATGAGCAACAACAACAAAAAATAGATAAATGGACTGCCACAAAGTTAAACACTTTTGTGCTTCAAATGACTTTGTTAAGAAAGTGAAAAGGCAGCCTTTTCAATGGGAGAAAAATTTCAGAAACCACAATATCCAATAAGGGTTTGATTTCCATGTTATGTAAAGAGACCACACAACTCAACGATAAAAAGCAATCCAATTTAAAAATGGGCAAAAAGCACATACAAATGGCCAAAAAGCACATGAAAAGGTGCTCAACATCACTAGCTGTTAGGGAAATGCAGGTCAAAACTACAGTGAGATATCATACCATGCCTTACAGAATGGCCATTATTGAAAAAACAAAAACAAAAACAGAAAACTACAAGTGCTGGAGAGGATGCAGAGAAATAGAAACACTCCTTCACTGTCGGTGGGAATGTGCAGAATGGTGCACTTCTGTGGAAGACAGTTTGGTGGTTCCTCAGGAAGCTGAATCTAGAACTGCCATATGATCCGGCAATTCCACTCCTAGGAATATATTCAAAAGAGCTGAAAGCAAGGATGCAAACAGATATTTGCACACCAATGTTCATAGCAGCATTATTCACAATTGCTAAAAGATGGAAACAACCTAAGTGCCTGTCAACCAATAAATGGATAAACAAAATGTGCTATATACATATGATGGAATACTATTCAGGTATAAGAAGAAATGAACTTAGGATGCATATGGCAACATGTATGAACTTTGAAGATATTATGTTAGGTGAAATAAGTCAGACACAAAGGGATGAATATTGTATGGTTTCAAAGATATGAGCTAAATATGATGAGTAAATATGGAGTTAAACAAGAGAGTACAGATTAGTAGGAGAGAGAATATGGGTTGAGAAGGGGGACCTGATGCTGAATGTATGTAGAATGTTTAATAAGGTTGATTGTAAATATGTGGAAATGGATAGAGTTGATGGTAACATTATTATTATTATTTTTTTAAAGTTTTATTTATTTATTTATCCCCCTTTGCTGCTTGTGTTTGCTGTGTCCATTCGCTGCGTGTTTTTCCTCTGTGTCTGCTTATCACCCCCTTGCTGTGACGTCTTGCTGCATCAGCCCACTGCACAGCGCCGGCTGGCCTGCCCTCACAAGGAGGCCCCGGGAAGCGAACCCGGGGCCTCCCATATGGTAAACGGGAGCTCTATCGATTGAGCCACACCCGCTTCCCTGATGGTAACATTATGAGTATAACTAACACTGCTGATTTATAAATGTGATCGTGGCTGAAAGGGGTAGGCTAGGGAGGTTAATATTGATTGAAAGACAGCTAGAGGATAATCTAGGGACTGGATAACAGTGATTTTGGTGGTAGATGAGGCTTGTGGTTAATAATACAAATACAAGGATGTTCCTCTATTACAAGGTGTTAAGAATATGGTGATACATGGGAAAAATACAACTAATGTAAATTATAGACTATAGTTAACAGTAATATTGTAATATTTTTGTAGCAAAGGCAAAGAAGGTACTATGTAATGCTAAAGGTGAAAAAAATAATATGGGATTTCATTTTATGAAATGTGAATGTGACCAAGCATTTTTCTCATGTTCTTCATTAAAAAGGAGACCTTGGTCGTGTCATTTAACCCACGTGTGCTCATTTATTCATCTTTCTGAACACTGGAGAAACAATTGATTTTTTAAGGATTAAATAAATAAATGTATCTAGACAGGATTTTTTAAAGTAATACTTCCATAATTTGTTAAGCTGCCTTTTGTCTGTTATTTTTTGAAGCTGAAATAAAGTTTAATAATTTTGTAAAAAAAAAACAACAAAGCTTGGAAGCTTCTATTACTAAGAAATGGAGGGTAGTTTCCCCTGCATTAGGCACCAACTCCTCTTACAA
The DNA here is from genome assembly GCA_029593785.1 of Cabassous unicinctus. Taxonomy (NCBI): domain Eukaryota; kingdom Metazoa; phylum Chordata; class Mammalia; order Cingulata; family Chlamyphoridae; genus Cabassous; species Cabassous unicinctus. The sequence goes on from JAQZBX010064043.1 coordinate 6,436, forward strand.
GCACCAGTTATTCTCCTGCTCTCTTTCCTCTCCCTCTCACCTCAATTTATGCCTAACAATCACTTGTTTATATTTTCATATGGGAATGTTTCAGATTTGGGGGTTGCCTAATTGTACTGGGTAGGGATGGAGGAGCAGGTGCAACTAAAATCATTTACATGTGCTACAGGGTCATGTCCTAGTTGCTCAATCCAAACTGCAAAGTATTGCAATTATATTGGGTGATACATAGGATTCTGCAGGCTACCCATTGGAAACACAAATTTTTCAAAGTTTGCTTCTATTACAAAAGCTACATTCTAATTTTTAAATGTAATTTATAAATTGACTTTTAGAAAACAAATTATAAGTAAGGACCTGCCTCTTTAAAGAAGCATGTTGTGGGAAAGAAAAAGCCAGTGATGGAAGATCCATAAAGACCATCGTTCAGCAAATAATTATAAGGCATCTGCTTTGTGTTGAACTCTGTGCCAAGTGCTGGGGATACAAGGATGAAGAAGACAGACAAATTCCTGCCCTCATGAAACTTATGTTCTAGAAGGTGAAGAGATGGTAAAGAAATAAATGTAATAATTCATAGAAAGCAAATGAGGCACCAGGATAGAAATTAAGGGGGAGGGCATGTGTAGACATATTTTAACTATGGTGGTCAGGGAAGGCCTCTTGGAAGAAGCAACATTGAAATTGAGACCTGAAAGACCAGAGGACACGGCTCAGCAGAGTGGAGAGAATGGCATTCCAGCAAGGAGAATAACTTGTGTAAAGGTCCTAAGGTGGGAAATGGCTTGGCGTTTTCAAGTTATTAAAAGTTTAAGCCAATATAACTGGACCAGGGTGAGCGCAGTGGGAGAAGCCCTAAAATGAGACTAGACAGATAGGTGGGGTCTCATTCATGCAAAGCCTTGCAGGTCTTGGTAAGAAGTTAGGATTTTATTTCAAGTGCAACTGGAAACAGAGAAATAATATTAGCTCGTTTATGCTTTGATCTCCCTGGCTGCTGTGTGAAGAATGGATCAGACTGGAAAGACCTGACTTATGGCTTAGTCTGGTTAGTTCCTATTGCTTTTAGAAGTCTTCAGAGGTTTGGAGGAGGCTTCAAGGAAGAATAAAAGTGGGAGTAGGAGAAAAAGAAGCATGTTAAAAATGGACACAAGTATTCTTGGGATTACATTACAAATCACATGCATGCTATCCACCCCCCCCCCCTTTTTCTCAGAATATTATTTGGGTCTTGTCAATATTTCCTAGACCTTTTCATCCTTGTAAAAGGCTGTGTACAATAAAAGCAGTCCAGGCAGCTGCTTCAGGGGCACAGAATTTGTTAGGAAATAGCCCAAGGAGACTGGACCCATGCCATCATTGGGCTTTGAAGTGGGCCTCCATTTAAAACCTTCTCCAGTAATATATTATGTCTCCTGAAATAGCAAGAATAAAAGAGGCCAGTGCATCCATTTGAAAGGATGGGCTCATCATAGAGGGGTACAGGTGTGAGATACAGGTATGCATCTGGGAACAAGAGGAAGGGGAGGGATAAGCAGTGTGTACTGAATGTGCATTCCACCATGTTCTTCATAAAGTCTCTTCTGCTAGGGAGGCTTTTAATTGAACAAAATTTGCTTAAATCTGTCTTTGCAGAGCTTGAAATGGAGATAAGTTGAATTTAGTTTAATGATTTTTTGTTGTATTGCAGTTTTGTTATACTTGCTTTTTATTAGCTATGGCTTTGTACTTCTTGAATATGACAGAGGAGCATGTGAAGGGCCATAGGAGGGAATGGGGTCAGAAAAGCCACCAAGTGTCTTTCTTGCCAAGGTAAGACACTTGGCAAGAAAATTAATATAATGCAAAAGGAAATTTTCCTTAGTGTAGGCAGAACAAATAGGCCTGAACTCTTTGAAAGGCAATTGTGAAACAGGGTTTGAGAACTCTTTTCTATGATGATTGTGGTCACACTTAACACAGCCCATCTGATTTGCCTATCTGTGAATGGATAAGTTTCTGCAAAGAGACAACCAACACACCGATGTCCAGTAAGGTGAACAAATTAATAGGGTGGCTTGTATTGACAATTTTGTGCTCAGTTTCATGCTTAAATTCCCTTCATTAAGGGTTCCTAGCACAACTAAATAATAATAAAAATAATCCAAAAATTAGACATGGAAATTGAAAAGAAGGAGAAAGAGAATTTGTCATTTGGCCAAATTAAATAATTCTATCTTAATGTTCGGTCACCTCTTAATGAAGACAGTAGCCATCAGTTAAATTAAAATGACCATTTGAGGAGAGAAAAAAAGGCAACATGGGCAAAATCTATTAGTTAGTCATTATGAACATATACACTTACGTCATTTCTACCTTTCCCCTTACCAACACTGTGCCATAAAAACAGAAAAGGAGATAAAAATAAAACAAAGTAATACATCTATCGTATAGTGGTAAATTATTGCTTTTGCTGCTCTTTTTACCATCCCTCAAGCACTCCCACCCAACCAACTGCTGGACTTCTCAGCTATCAGCTCTAGCAGGTCATAGGTGATTTGTGGGGTTAATCAGAATTCTGAAGGGCACAAATAGCAATATAAATGTAATAGGATTGTCCTTTGTGCTACTCAGATCAGATGCACTGTCACCTTAACTTACTATGAATGATGTGATCAGGCTATTTAATTTCCTACACACTAGTTCAAACTTGTCTCCAAGCTATGTCGTGTGTTTCAATTTTATGTTCATTACTAGAAAGGGGGAGAGAAAAGTCTTTCCAGATTTTAACAATAGCACAAAGGGTTAGCTGTGCTGTCCTGTTGCCTCAGCAAACCATAGAGGAACACATGAAACCCTTCTCAAATGTAGTCTTCGTATAAAGTCAAATGTTATTAGGAAAGCTAGAATAGTGATCTTCCAAGGAACCATTAAGAAATAGCAGCTCCTTTGTTTGGGAAAACCCCGTTAGGCTGAAAATAACTCTTCTCATCCTCCATTCCCCATATTAAACCTTTAAACACTACAGCAAATGGGCAAACATTATCAGGGTATTTTGTAAACTGCTAAAAATCCTAACTATAATCACTAGTCTTACTAAACCTTCAAAGATTCAGCCATGAAAGAAGGAAATGATATGGGAAAAAGATATTGTGTTTCCTACCCAGAATCAGTGTTTGGCAGAGATGGCCATCTGTCCACCTCTTGAGCTCCCCTTCCATAGTATGCAGTTGTTCCTAGGAAGTGGCTGCCAGGCCATGGAATCCATTTCTGAGCCCTCTCGCATCTAGGTGAGGCCTTGTGACTACTTCTCCCATTGGAATGTGAACATAAGTGATGTGTGTCACTTCCAGGCTGACGTTGTTATAAAGCATCCCTACCCTTCATCCCCTACCTGCCACGTGGAGACAAAGCCTGGAGATGGTAGAACTACAAGATGAAGGAAGCCTGTGTCCCTAAATCACCCTGTGGAAGGCTGCCTGCAAAACAGCCGCAGTGACCTTTATATGAAGAAAAAGATCATCTTTTCTTGTGTAAAGCCCCCTGGAATTTGGGTGTTTATTTTTCTAGCTAGTGTTAACCTAATTTAACTAAAACAAGATGGGAAGTGGAACACTGAAAGGTGGACGTAGATTAGTAAATGTAGTTTACCAGTTCAACATTTATGGCTTTGGTTTCTCCTCTTAGTTCTTTGGCGTATCTAGTAAAATTCAGATTACATTATCTAGAGCTCAAAGCTCTGACAGTAGTTGCATTCCAGGACTAATATGGAAGAGGAAAATTTTTTGGCCTGGAATAACTGTCATTTTTAAGAGCAACAGATCCAGAATGGAACATGCTCATTTCTTGTTAATGACACTATTGCCTTTAGGAAATAAATGGAAGCCATATGTACTATAATCAAAAACCAAAAAGTTACAAACACAAAATCTTGGCAAAAGGGGTATGCTGAGAAGAACCCATCATGTTGCATTTACCTTTAACATCAGTAGTCCCTTGGGTACCAGTCCCAAGGAGGTTAGGGGTACAGGCAGAGCTGTTTGGCCTTGACATCCTGAAAAAAGCAAGAAGAAGAACCAAGTTAAAAGCTTATGGATTTATAAACCACACTGAACCTATGGACTTGGAGGAATTTTCGCTCATCTTTTCATTTCATTCCTTGGGCCTTTTTGGTTTCTTTTATTGTTTTTAATTAGAGAAAGTGTACGTTTACAGAAGGATCATGCACAAAATAGAGAGTTCCCGTATACCTCACACAGATAGTTTTCTCTAATATTAACACTTTGCATTACTGTGGTACTTTCATTACAATTAATGAAGCAATATTATTATAATCATAATAGTGACTACAATCTATAGTTTACTTTAGGGTTCAATGTGTTGTACAGTGCTTTTGGTTTTTTTAAAATTTATTCTAATAACATATACAACCTTAAATTTCCCTTTAACCACATTCAAATATATAATTCAGTGGTGTTAGTTACATTTACAATGTGGTGCTACCATCACCACCATCTGTTACCAAAACATTTCCATCACCCTACGCAGAAACTCTACCAATTAAGAATTAACTCCCCATTCCCTACCACCTTAACACCTAGTAACTGTATTCTAGTTTCTAATTCCATTAATTTCCTTATTCTAATTATTTCATATCAGTGAGAAAATACTATATTTGTCCTTTTGTCCTTTTGTCTGGTTTATTTCACTCAGCATGACGTCTTCAAGGTTCACCTATGTTGTCACATGTATCAAAACTTCATTTCTTTTTGCGGCTGAATAATACTCCATTGTATTTTGTTTACCCATTCATCTGTTGTTGGACACTTGGGTTGCTTCCATCTTTTGGTAGTTGTGAATAATGCTGCTATGAACATTGTGTGAAAATAATCTGTTGGGGTCTCTGCTCTCCATTTTTTTCTGTATATACCTAGAAGTGGATTTGCTGGTCTTACAGTAATTCTATACTTAACTTTCTGAGGAACCAGCAAACTATCTTCCACAGTGGCTGTACCACTTTACATTCCCACTGATAATCAACAAATGTTCTTATTACTCCAAATCATCCCCAACATTTATTTTCCTTTTTTTTAAAATAGTAGCCATTCTAGTGGATGTGAAAGGGTTTCTCACTGTGGTTTTGATTTGCATTTCCCTAATGGCTAATGATGATGAACATCTTTTCATGTGCACCTTGGCCATTAGTACATCTTCTTTGGAAGAATGTTTATTCACATCTTTCCCCCATTTTTAAATGAGTTGTCTTTTGTTGCTCAGTTGTAAGATTTCTTTAAATATTCTGCATATTAAACCTCTATCAGATAGGTGGTTTCTAAATATTTTTTCCCATTCTGTATGTTGTATTTTAACTTTCAAGATAAAGTCCTTTGAAGCACAAAACTTTTTTATTTTTATGAAGTCTTATCTATTTTTTTCTTTTTTGCTTGTGCTTTCAGCATAAAATGTAAGAAACCATTGCGTAACACAAATTCCTGTACATGCTTCCCTATACTTTATTCTAGGAGTTATATAGTATTGGTCTTATATTTAGTTTTTTGGTACATCTTGAGTTAATTTTTGTATGTGGTGTGAGGTAGAGGTCCACCTTCACTTTATTGTATGTGGGTGTCCAGTTCTCCCAGAACAATTTGTTGAAGAAACTATTCTTTCCCAATTGAATACACCTGGCTCCCTGGTCAAAAATCAATTAGCCAGAGATGTGAAGGTCTATTTCTTAATTCTCAATTTGATTCCATATCTGTCATTGTGCCAGTAGCATGCTGTTTTGATTAGTTTTGTATTAAGTTTTAAAATTGGAAATGTGAGTCCTCCAACTTCTTTTTTTTTTTAAAGATATTTTTGGCTATTCAGGGTCTCTTATATATAAACTTGATGATTAATTTTTCCTTTTCTGCAAAGAAAGCTATTGGACTTTTGAATGAGAGTGCACTGAATCCATAAATCACTTTGGGTGGAATTGACGTCTTAACAATATTTAGTCTTCTAGTCCATGAACACGATGTGTCCTTCTATTTATATAGGCCTTCTTTGATTTCTTTTAGCAGTGTTTTGTAGTTTTCCACGTATATTTCCATAGATATTTGATTTTTTTAGTTGCTATTGTGAATAGAATTTTCCCCTTGATTTCCTTTTCAGATTATTAATTATTAGTGTATAGAAACACTACTGGATTTTGTGTGTTGACCTTGCACTCTGCCACTTTACTGAAATCATTTATTAGCTCTCATAGCTTTGTTGGGGATTTTCAGGATTTTCTCTTTTTAGGATCATATCTTCCACAAATAGGGGAAGTTTTACTTCTTCCTTTCGAATTTGGATGTCTTTTATTTCTTTTTCTTGCCTAATTGCACTGGCTAGAACTTCCAATACAATGTTGAATAACAGTGGTGATTGTGGGCATCCTTGTCTTGTTCTTTATCTTAGAAGGAAAGTTCCCAGTCTTTGACCACTGAATATGTTAGCTGTGGGTTTTTCATATATGCCCTTTATCATGTTGAAAAACTTTCCTTCTGTTCCTAAATTTCTTCTTAAGAAGGTTGGCTGATTTTGTCAAATGCCTTTCCTGTGTCAATTGATATGATCATGTGGGTTTTTTTGTTGTTTCATTTTATTAATGTGGTGTATTATACTAATTTATTTTCTTATGTTGAACCACTATTGCATGCTTGGGATAAATTCCACTTGGTCATGGTGTATAATTCTTTTAATGTACTACTGAATTCAGTTTGCTCACATTTTTGAGGATTTTTGCATATATATTCTTAAAAGATATTGGTTTTGTAATTTTCTTTTCTTGCATCTCTTTACCTGGCTTTGGTGTTAGGGCGATGTTGGCCTCATAGAATGAGGTAGGTAAAATTCCTTCCTCTCCAATTTTTTTGAAGAATTGAAGGAGGATTTGCATTAATTCTTCCTGGAAAGTTTGGTAAAATTCATCAGTGAGTCCATCTGGTCCTGAAGGTTACTTGTTTGGGAGGTTTTTGATTACTGATTCAATCTCTTGTTTTTTTCTGTTCAATTTTATTAATTTTTTCAAAGAATTAACTTTTGGTTTTGTTGATGTCTCTATTTTTTTTTTTTTTTATGTCTCTATTTCATTTATCTCTGCTCCAATCCTTGTTCCTTCCTTCTGTCTGCTTGCCTTGGGTTTGGTTTGCTCCTATTTTTCTAGATACTCCGGTTGTGAGTTAGATCTCTGATTTGACATCTTTCTTCTTTTTTTAACTTAAACATTTAAAGCTATAAATTTTTCCCTCTCAACACTGCCTTTGCTGCATTCCATAAGTTTTGGTATGTTGTTTTTTCAGTTGCATTTGCCTCAAGAGATTTCCTAATTTCCCTTATGATTTCTTTGACTCATTGGTTGTTTTAGAGTGTGTATTGGTCAGGCAAAGGGGTGCTGATGCAAAATACCAGAAATCTGTTGGCTTTTATAAAGGGTATTTATTTGGGTAGAAGCTTACAGTTACCAGGCCATAAAGCATAAGTTACTTCCCTCACCAAAGTCTGTTGTCATGTGTTGGAGCGTGATGGCTTCTGATGTCTGCAAGGGTCCAGCCTTCCTCTTCCTCTTAAGGCTCTGTGGTCCCAGCTTCTTCCAATATCAGCTGTAGGCTGAGATAAATCTTATCTCTCTCCCAGGGCTTGTTTCTCTCTGGGCTCAGCTGCTCTGTTCTATCCATGAGGTCAGCTGTAGACTATCAGTCTCTCTCTCTTCCCGGGGCCTCTGCTGTGTCTATAGAGCCGTCTCTATTCCTGTGTTCTTCTCCTGTGTGTTTACTTCCTGGGGCTCCAGCTCAAAAAACTCCAACTAACTCTGCATGGCATATATTTTTTTCCATGATTTCACTTTAAACTTACTTATGCCTTTGAATTCAAGGTGATTTTCTTGTAAGCAGAATATGGTTGGGTCATGCTTTTTTATCTATTCTTCCAAACTCTGGATTTTGAATGGAAAGTTTAATCCATTTAAATTTAAAGTAACTACTGATAATGCAGCATGTTTTCTGCCATTTTGCTGCATGGTCTTTGTAAGTCTATACCTTTTTACCCCTCAGTTCTTCTGTTAATGCCTACTCTCATATTTATTTTATTTTTTGTGTTTTACCAGTTTGAATTCCTTCTCATTTCTTTCTGTATGTGTTTTTATATAATTTTTGGTGGTTACCATGGGGCTAAAATTTAACATCCTAAATCTATAGCAATCATGTTTGATGTGATACCAACTTAAATTCAATAGCATATACCTACCCTGTTCCTAAACCTCTTTGTGTCCCCACCTTTTTGTTGTATCTCTTACAAATTATATCTTTATACATTGTATTTTCAAACCATTGATTTATGCATTTGCATTTTGACCTTGTAATAAGTAAAAAATGCAGTTACATTCCAAAAAATACAATAATACATATTATGGTTACCTTTACCAATAGTCTTTATTTCTTTCTGTTGCTTCAATCTACTGTCCAATGTTGTTCCCTTTCAGTCTGAGGAATTCCCTTTGGCATTGCCTGTAGGGCAGATCTAGTGGTGACATACTCCCCCAGCTTTTGTTTTTCTGTGAATGTCCTAATCTTTTCATTTTTGTCAGACAGTATCACCAGTTATAAAATTCTTCATAGTCAATTGTTTACTTTCAGTGCTCGAAGTATTTCCTCCCACCTTCTCCTTGCCTTCATGGTTTCTGTTGAAAATTGGCACTTGATCTTATTGGGATTCCCTTGTACATAACTTGCTTTCCTTTTGACTTTCAGAACCTCTCCTTGTCCTTTGCATTTAATAGTTTGACTATGTGTCTTGGCCTATTTCTCTTCATGTTTATCCTGTTTGGGATTCTTTGGGATTCTTGGATGTGCACAATCACATATTTTGCTGAGTTTGGGAAGTTTTCTGTCATTAAAAAATGTATATTTCTTTGCTCTCTTCCTTCCTTCCTTCCCTCCCTCCCTCCTTCCCTCCCTTCCTTCCTTCCTTTTCTTTCTCCTTCTAGGTCACTTTTAATGCATGTATCGGTATGCTTGATGGTGTCCCACAGGTCTCAGAGGCTATTTTTGTTTTTTCTAATTCTTTTTTCTTTCTGCTCTTCAGCCTGTCTCATTTCAATTGTTTTCCCTTTGATTTCACTGATTCTTTCTTTTACAAGCTCCAATCTGCTATTGAAATCCTCTAGGAAAATTTTCATTACAGTTATTTTGGTCTTCAACTCCAGTAGCTCTGTTTGGTTTCTTCTGAAAATTTCTCTTTATTGAGATTCTCATATTCTTCATTCATTATTTTCCTGATATCCTTTAGTTCTTTCTCTGTATTTTCCTTCATCTCCTTGAGTATAGTGAGGATCATTTTTAAAAAAAAGTTTTTGCCCAGTATGTGCACAGTCTGATCGTCTTCACATGTTTTCTGGATTCCTTTCCTTTGGATGGGCCATAATTTCCTTTTTCTTTGTTTGTCTTGTAATCTTTTGTTGCATACCATACTTTTTAATATTTTAAAATATTAACTATGGGATTTAGTACCTGAGCTTTCTGTTTCTTAAGTTTGTATCCAACTCATGCTATGATAGAGATTTCTTGAGTGTGAAGAGGAACAAAAGCAAACAAATCAATACAAAAACAAATTTCCACAGTCTTTGCAAATTGGCTTTGCATTGGGCAGTGTTCTCCTTCAGAGCTCAGGCTTCCTTATCAAGAATTAGCCCAAGGCAAATACAAAGTACAGGGTCCTCCCTGTCTTTTCTGAACCTATCCTTGGTTTGTGCTTGCTTGCAGCCTTAGGACTTCCCCTATTTACAGGAATTTCCCCCCTTTACTCCCCATAAATTAGACTTTCTCCCTCTCTTTGGGTACTCTATTTTAGGAATTAAGGCTGTCCTAAGCTGCTTTTGCCTGGAGAGAAAATTCTCAGGATGGGGGGTATTGGGGGACATGCTCTAGAGGAGTTTCTTAGGTCAGAATTTCCCAGCTGGAACAAAGCCAGGAACCCACATTGGGAGAACAGGCTGACTGTGCACCACACTGGGGAGGGAGCAGAGATGCCAGCAAGGGTGCCAGGAGCTTCTCCTATGGCTTTTGAAGTTGTGTTTTCTTGATTCAGCACTTGCCCAGTTAATGCATCCCTATAAGTCTTTTTTTTTTTTTTTTTT
>JAQZBX010064044.1:0-16571 GCA_029593785.1 Cabassous unicinctus
CTTGCTGCTTGTGCTGCTGTGTCCATTCGCTGCGTGTCTTCTCTGTGTCTGCTTATCTCCCCCTTGCTGTGAGGTCTTGCCGCATCAGCCCACAGCGCCGCGCGAGCCGGCCTGCCCTCACAAGGAGGCGCCGGGAAGCGAACCCGGGGCCTCTCATATGGTAAACGGGTGCTCTATCCATTGCGCCACACCCGCTTCCCGCTATACGTTTTTAAAAAGAGAAAAAAAAAATCCCATCCTCAGCCCATGACAACAAATCAAACCAAAAACTAGCAAAAGCCGAGTCCAGGATACTTGCAGGATCTCTAAAGTGGCCACCAAGGCTCGGGTTGTTAGCAATCAGGCCAGCTCTAGCCTCGGGCTCAGAGCTAACCGGGAGACCAGAGGGGCCAGCAGCCCTCCAACAGGCCACGGCTGCTGATCCCCTCCACCCCGTCACAGACCACCTCCTGACTCAGCCTGACAGAGCTCCAAGGCCCGCCGCTCCCCAGTCCTAGACTGCCTCCTCTCCAGTGCAGTTTTAGGGAAAAGCCATTCACTTATTGGGATTTCTAGATTTCTAAATTTATTCTACATCTATTCTCTGAATATTCTGGTCTTCAAATCTAGGCCAACACACATACTTTTAGCACCAATGCTCAAAATAAAACAGTAAAATCAAGATGTCTAATAAGATCTAGATAGTTCTTCTACTTTCCTAACAGTTACTTGAGCGTAATTTAGTAATGTAGCTTTATTTTCAACTGAAGTTTATCAGGATTTAGTTTAAGGCTGAAACAAAACAAAACAAAACAAACAAAAAACCTGCAACATATTCTTTTCAATAAAATTCAAAATGCAGAACAGAGCAAGAGGAGGCAACTGTTCAGCTGATGGTGAAATTAATATTTCTTTTTACTCTTCTTCCAGAGCCCCTTTAAGCATTTAACTCAAGTTCAATCTCAGAAAATAGGAAAAGTGAACCACAGTAAGTACCTAAAAAGAGGGCAAGCTCTCCCTTAATGAAATCTCAATTTAATAATGCCTTAGAGCTCTAAGTCTTCCCAGGAAAAAGCATTCTCATGCCATGTATTACCAGTCCACTGACTGTTTGAAAACTGTGTTGTCTGCCTATCACACTCCACTGAGAAAATGAAAATATGTGCCTACACTAGCCCTTTAGTGCTGAAACAAAGATTGCCCGTGCAGCAGATTCTGGTGAATGAGCCCATCACTTAAAGCTGGTGAAGTCCTAATCTGTCTGGCAAGTGCCCTGACTAATGCCAAGTGGTTGCACAAGCAGATGAGTGAAAGCCACCAAATACAGCACCTGAGTCCAAGAGGACAAGGTAGACAGTCCTCTCCCCCACTTGACAGACACACATTTCAGGTGTACCAGGCAATTTCACAAGCCTGAGGTCGGATCATCATATTAATAATTAAGATTAACCACCAGGAAGCTACCTGGGGCATGAAACTATAAATAAAACTTCCTGCCCTCCTGGAATGTACATCTTCCTCTATATCCTCAGGCCCCAGCACATAGTGGGAGCTTAATTAGTGTATGGGGAAAGAACCAAATGAAAGATTACTCCCAGAGACCATCACGTCACGCAGCCCCTCAGAACAGCAGAGCCCTCAACATCAGCCCCGAAGAGGAGACAATCAAAGAAGCCAGGGCACAGTGGCCCAAAGAGGGTCACCCTCAGTTGGAGAGAGCAGCAGCAGTAACATGGAAACAAAAAAAAGCAGTAACATGGAAACAAAACTTCCATGGCAAGGACATCAGCTACTAGTTGAAGTGGAGGGGCAGCCTCCTGCCCATGCTGAAAGGTTGAACACCAAAAGAATATGCTTTTGGAGTTGGTTTTTGCAGGATGATGAGAGTTTATGCCAGATCACAGCATATACAGGGGCTCAGTCTGGCCATAAAACAGGTCCTCTGTGCTACAGCCATGGGAGCAACAAACACTTGGCTGTGGGGCATGGTCTAGCCCAGCTCTCCCCGCTGGTGTGCTGATGTACTGATCCAGCAGCCTCAGCAGTCACCTCTGGCTGTAAACAGCCTCCTCTGTTTTCCTAGGTATATAACACAAATATCATTTTCAACTTGTGTCACTGGACAGCTATCAATATATTAATAAGAACACAAGCTCTTGGGCTCCCAAAGAACAGGAAGATTTTCTCTACTACATTAAGCAGGAGAATAGCTCTACTACTCACCTAACTAAGCTAATCAAATACGGCCTAATCTTGGATAAGAGGCAGTAAACTGAAATGAAAGAACTAATTAGGAGGCTTTAGGAGAAATAACATAGTGAAAAGGAAGTTAGACCAAAGTAAAAGGGTACAGAAGTGATCATCAAAATGGAAGTTTCTTCCTACAACAGGTTTCTATAATAGGCAGCAAGTCAAGTGTCCATCTTCTTTTTTTTTTTTTTAAGATTTATTTATTTTATTTTATTTATCCCCCCCTTGCTGCTTGTGCTGCTGTGTCCATTCGCTGCGTGTCTTCTCTGTGTCTGCGTATCTCCACCTTGCTGTGAGGTCCTGCCGCATCAGCCCACGGCGCCGAGCGCACGAGCCGGCCTGCCCTCACAAGGAGGCGCCGGGAAGCGAACCTGGGGCCTCTCATATGGCAAACGGGTACTCTATCCACTGAGCCACACCCACTTCCTGCCGTGAGGTTGCTGCATCAGCCCACCGCACGGCTCAGGCCGGCGTGCCCTCACAAGGAGGCCTCGGGACGCGAACCCGGGCCTCCCATATGGTAAACGGGGGCTCTATCCACTGAGCCACACCCGCTTCCCAAGTGTCCATCTTCTTGCTCCCCACAGGTGAGGCCAGGCACTGCTAGGTAGTCCGAGGCTGGGTGGGTGGGAGGAACTTTGGGTGGTACACCTAGCCACCCCAGAACTATATGCAAAGTTTTGCATGATGTGCTTCTTTAAGGGGAGAAGGTCCATCACGAGACCCTCAAAGGGAGTTCTAAGATGCCCTACGATGAAAAGCCACGTCCTTGGGGAAGGAAACTCCCCTCGTCCCTCAGGGCCCTTGCTTTCAGAGGCAGGCTCTTCCCTGCTCTCACACAATTCCCATACAGGGCCTTTCCGAGCAGTCTCCTGTCCAAAGGCAACAACTGTGCATGTTAACAACCACCATCCCAAATGAACGCCATCTGATTTTCATCTCCAAACATCCTCTTGAGATGCACATTCAGAAAGAGTCATATCATAATCACTTAGCTAAAAGCTTAATGGAAATACACTGTTTAACCAGCTGAGAATATCTGGAACAAAAGGGAAGAATTTTACTTAAGAGTCAGCCATGCCTTCAGAAATGAGGCGCTTCAAGTGGCAACAAATGCTGACTTTGATGTGGCTTTGATAATACCACTAAACACGGTTTTTTTCAAAAGCGGAATTCTTCAGCAGTTTTCCTCACACCCTGATATATACTTAAAACCACAATATACACAGCAGAGCAATCAGAGAGGTCCCGCTTTGGGGTATTACTGATGATGGTCAGAAAATACACAGAAAGGAAATAAAACGTGATCTTCAGCAATAAGCCTATTAGGGACAACTGGAAAAGTGAGAATTTTCAGGCGGAAGGACCTTAAAGATTGTCTGGTTAAAACCTCACTTCAGCACGCTATGGACCAGAGTTAGTGGTGATAGTCTGATCATGTTCTTTCATGATCTGTAATAAATGTTCCACAAGAATGTAGGGGTGTTGGTGGAGGGGTGATGTATGGAAATTCTGCACATGGGTTGTTTTGTAAGCTCACAACTTCTCTTATAAAATTAATTAATTTTTAAAAAAAGGAAAACCTCACTTCACAGCTGAGTATGAGGAAACGGTGACTCCAAAAGCTCAGAAGCACAGCAAGTAGCTAGAGAACTCCCGGGCCTGGTGACGCTGCTGGGCACCCGAGGAGCATCACCTCCTTGCTTAGGCACCCACACTCTCTCCCAGTCAGGGCACTGGAGTGCTGCTGGACAGAAGCAGGGGTTGGCAAATTAAGACCAGTGGCCAAATCCAGCCCAAAACCTGTTTTTGCAAATAGTTTCATTCGAACAGTCACAAAGAAGGAACACTTCATTCAGGGAGGCAGAAAGCCATTGTGGTTACACGTGTGGACTCAGAATATTTATCTGTTCTGAACAGTGGCTCTGCTGCTTGCTAGCTGTGTGACCGTGGGCAATTTACTAAAACCTCACTGTGGCATGATTTTATCATCTATAAAATGGAGAAAATAGTACCTCCTCGTAGGGAGGTTGTAAGGATTAAACAAATTCACATGTGAAGCACTTAGAAGAGTAAGGCAGTACAATATTGTTATTTGGCTTTGGGAGGAATCTTTTACACTAGACATAATTTCTTTCATAATTATGTTTAGGGTAATAAAATAAATGATCATTTTCAAGGAATATGTGATGTCATCAAGTAGTTCAAACACGTAAGATGATAGGGAGAGGTCAGCAGGAATTATCATTTGCATTTAATTATGAGACGTTTTCAGACAAACATGAAAAAAAAAACTCGTGACAAAAAATAATATTGTCCATTTACTAGTTGTAGAACTACTTTAAGTACACAGTTATTTCCAAATTGTCCTAGTAAATGACAAACATTTCCAGTTTTCTCTTGAGATTGTTTTCCAGCTTTAAAAACAATAAATTCAGAATGTTCACCTGAAACCTAAAATATGTCATATGCAACAATGATATATGATCAAAATAACAATAACCTAACCTCCTGGGTTGAAATTTAAGTCAAAACATAGAAGACTCTAGCAAGGAAGAGCACTCCCACAGAAACAGACGAGACTCCCACACTAGGCTGGTCATGACGTGGCAAATGTTCTATTTGATGTGGCTTCCACTGAACCTGACATTCTTTGAAGCTGAATGTTTTAGCATCTTTCTTCACACGTTGGTATACACTTAAAACCACGGATTCATATAAGGTGTGTAAAAACAGCACAACCAAGTATGCCAGGAACAAAAATTTGCCAAATAATTTAAGAGCCAGAAAAATCCATTCTTCTCAATGACATAAAGAAACAGAACTAACCCAGACTATGGCCATATCATTTGTAAAGCCAGAAGCCTTTTCTCTTGGCAATCTACCATTGTTGGAAGAAAGCCAAGAAAAGCAGTTTTCATGGAAAGACATGGCTGTGTTCAGTTGTCTGCTATCACTTGCTTGCTCTTGGAATCCTTCCAGTCCCTCGGCTTGGCAAATAAAGAATAAGCAGAAATGCTCAACTGGTTACAATGCCACAGGCATCACTTGGCCATAAAGAGCACAGCTGGAGAAAGGGCCCACAGGGAGCCAGTGTAAGCAGCAGAGACCTGGGCTGGTTCACCTGGCGGTGGCAGCTGACCTGTGAGCAGCCCATCCCTCCCTGGACTGAGTCCCACATGCCACCAACCGTGAGCATGCCCCTGCTCACTATGGAGCCCCCAAGTTTGAACACTTCTCTTGGCCTGACAGAACCCAACTGGAAGGTGGATAAAAAATACTTAGCAACTTTTGTATTTCGTTTGGATGCTATGTCTTTCAAGAAGCTGTGACCAGAATGTGACTTAGAACAGGGGAAGGTCCACAAAGAAAGAGAAGGAAAGGGGATAGCGCATCACAGCCAGGGGTCTTGGGACCAGGGCCGGGGCCTCATCCAAATTCACCCAACTGCTTTAGAAACTTTTGGCAATGAAAAGAGTACACCGAGACTGTTGATATCTCTAAGTCACCACAGTTAGATGTACTGACTCTTTGGGGTATGATGTACATTATTTCACAAACAAAAGTGGTAGGCCAAGATTCAGAGGAGAAACTGTTTCTAATCCTGGTTGTGCCACCAATCAGTCACATGACCAGGGACAAACTTCATGTGCCCTCTCAGCCTTATTTTTCCTCATCTATGTAACATGAAGTATTCAGATGATCACTAGGTGATCTTTAAAGTTCCCCGACTCTAAATTCTGATGTTCTGTTGTTGTTGTTTGTTTTTGGTGTTGTAGGGCACCTCCTTGCCATTCCACACTGCAACAGGCATGGCTTTATAGAGCTTTGCATCCACCACACCCTTTCGCATGGTATATTCCAGGAAATACAGCTAAACAAGGCAAAAGGAAGGGAGATAAAAGTTAATTACTTGCCCTAATCCTTTTAATATATTTTTATGTAGGAGAATGGCCTCTTTGGAATTGAGTATTCCTTTAAAACAAAGCCAAGCCAAGACCACAGAGCAATGGAGAAAGCGAAGGAAAGAGCAACAGGTGATAAAATAGAGAAAAACAAAAAAGACAAGAAAAAAGCACTACTCCATGGTATTTTATTTCATAAAGAGTGACTCTTTATAAAAAGGAATTTTATAATCTATGCTAAGTGGCAATGCCCCAAAAAGCGTTTATCAATTGCAATGAATGTACCACACTAATGAAAGATGTTGTTTATGTGGGAAAAAGTGGGAGGCATGGGGAGCAAGGCATATGGGAATCCCTATATTTTTTAAGTAACATTTATGTAATCCAAGTATCTTTAAAAAACTAAAAAATATATTTAAAAAATAAATAAATAAAATAAAAGAATTTTAATTTACACTGCAGCTCAGCTAGAGCACACTGGAATAAAGATTTGTGCTTCTAACAAGACTCGCAAGAACTAAACAGCGACCCAAAGCCCTCTGCTTTGAGTAGCTTTCTTGTTAGGCAAGAAGTGCCTTTCTCCATGGATTTACAATCTACTCACTGAAGAGAAAGAACATGTAGTGAGGCAATAAAGTAACAAGGTTATGCAGGAATTCAGAGAAAGGAGAAATAAAGACGGGAAAGAGCATCCAAAGGGTAAGAAGAGGAGAATAACTAGAGTGTTTCTAGTAAACTTTAAAGAAGAAAGCCTTGACATTTCAGAGAATTTTGGTGCTCCTCTCTGTTGGGGAAGGAAAATTAGACAAGTTCTTGAAATAGACAAGCTGCCAGCTTCACTGCAGGATCTGTCGTTTTCTGATAGGACCGTAGGACACACGCGACAGAAAGGACAGCGCGAGGTAGAGGAGCCCCAGGAGGCAGACGTGAGGGCTATTTGAGAACGGGTTTGGCGTGACCCCTCATCTCCAACTCTTGGGCCTCAGCAGCAAGGACAGGCCCAGAGTGGATAAAATAAAATCCTACCCAGCTTATGAAATGCTCTAAATCTAAAAGTGGAAAACAAACTCAAAGCCATATGCATTGCTATAAAACATGTGGTTCCACCTCTAACCAAAAACTGAGTGATGAAAAGTCCTAATGAAAATCACTTGGTACAGTAAGATTTTCTTAAATAGAGAGAGCCATAACTGGTGATGCCAGTGAGGAGATAGTAGGGACAAGACTTCTCAAGAAGGATGGAGCTATCGCTACATATTCCACAGTGTCTGCCTCCCTCATAAAGAGACGGTCTGTGAAAGCACTTTGAATAGTGGAAGAAGTGAAAACAACGGAAGGTAGTGGTGGCATTAAAAGAAAAATGGAAAATGATTTTCACAAATTAAGTTGGTTTTTGTCTTGTTTTTGTTTTTTAAAGATACAAATCCCAGTAACATACACACACACACAGGCAGGCATGCAAGCTCCAGGTAAGAAGAGAAAAACACCAAAGTGTTAACAATGATAACTCTGGCTGGAGGGTTTATAGGTGACTATTGTTTTCTTTTTCATACTTTCTATACTATTCCAATTCTCTGCACAAAGTATTATTTTATCATAAGGAGGAAAGGTTATTTTTCAAAGCCCTTTGCTACTCAAACATGACAAGATGACCCACTGTTTGGCTGCACGGCTATACTTAAAATATTAATCTAAGCTGTAATCAGACACTGAATGAAATTAGGTATCAAACTGATTATGACTGTCAAAGATTACTCCTGGGTAGTAATTTAAATCAAACTCACCCTGGTTATAACATAGCAATAAAATGTCACATTTTGCTTTCATGTATTACCCATGTGACCAGAAAAAAGCTTAAATGAAGCTTTGCCACTCCTATCAGGCATCTACCACCAATATTTATGAAGAGCTGGAAGTTAGGGAAAAAGAAGCAAATGCAGTCAACATCCCAATCAGGATACAAAAGGCTGCACAATACTATAACAGCTTGTGTTTACCTCTTCCAAGCTTGACTCTCAGAACAACAAAAGTATAATTATCCCTACCATCCAAACTCTTGGGTTCACAGTTCAGACAGCAAGGGATATCGCATCATCTCAAATCTGTCTGGTACCTGAGCTTTGGAGAGCAATAGGCAAGAGAGTGGATCATGAGAGATTTACCGGAATTTATTTAGCTCCCATGTTTAGACAGTGAAGTGCACTTGTAATTGGAAAGTAGTACTTGTTTTAGTACTTAGTAAAATAGTACAAGTACTATTTTAGTACTTCTCTGGCAAGGAGACAATCTGGCAGCTCTCACATCTGCCCAACTCTCTTCACTAGAGCTTCACCTGCTACCTGGCTCTCTCACAGCTTTCAGCAATCATGTTCTCAGCTTTGAGACAGTGGAGTTGAGAAGGTTGTGACAATACCCACGGTCATCAGCTACCAGGGAGATGGATGTCTGTTAAGCATCTTCCCTGAGGGAGACACCGTGGGGTGGAGAAAGTGTGCACCACGCAGGGCCACCGTCTCACAAGTCCAAGGTAAGAGACACAGACTGCAAGGAAGCCTGTTGTGCACCGTGAACAAATGGCACCAACACCAACAGCAACGCGGTACGTGAAGAGGGAGACAAGGGCTCCTGGGCTGGAGAGGCAGACCAGTGCGAGTGAGGCCAAACTTGAGCTGGGCCCCAGAAGGCAGGCTAGAAAATAAGAGCAGGAGTCAACTGGCTGCTGCCACCATTCTGCATCATCGTCATTAATGAGAACACGGCAAGATGCCTCAGGAAGGTCCTGGATAGCCACTATGCCCACAGAAATTATTCCGTCAGTTCCAAAGTTCATTTTCTACTCAAATATTCTAAAATACTCACAACAATGAGACAAGATGACAGACAAGCCACCTGGCTGGGAGTTGACTGACAGATCTAAGGTGTTAATCAAAATGCATATCGAGACTGGAAAGAGCAAGAATAAACTGGTTGTTAATGCTGATGATTACTCACAAAAGGGAAGGCATGTCTCCGAAGAGCATCATTCACAACACTGACAGGCAGGGGAGAAAGCAGCTATGATAGCACAGACCAAACCTTGACCAATTCGATCTAAGAGTCAGTACCATCCGTCTTCCAGCCACGCCCACCTGCATACACCTTGACCAAGCCACACCTTGACAGCTCAGAGCTTCCAAAAGCCAAGCATGCCAGCACCTCCTGCTCCATTACTGTCTCCAGGCAAAATGTGCCAGGTGTTTAAGGCAAAAAACAACAACAACAACAACAAAAACCTCTCTCTGTAACCTCCCCTTGGTCTGTGCCTTACCTCCATGCTCTAGCCTGGCCCCGCTCTGCCCCTTTCCCCACGTCTGTATCAGTGTGGCTGCACATCATGGAGCTCACACATCTCGCTACGCCATTCCCACCAAGCTGTTCTGACTTTCTGGGTCCCACTTCAATGGGACAGCACATAGGAAAATGCTCTGCAAGCCACAAAGCATTGGGCAATCTTGAGGTGGCTTTAAGCTCTTTTTTTCCAAAAATAGAGCACAGAAAATCTTTAACATCAGACAGGATTCTCTGAAATGAATGTATTTTCTACAATATTGGAAACAGGCAGTCACTGTAACTCCAACAATTTACAAAGTCAGTAATTTCAAGACAATGCTTGATACCTGCATTTTGGAATTTTATCTATATCTTGCCTTGGATATAGGATTTAAGGTGGCTTGTTTTATAGTTCATTCTTCATATACTTGGCAGAAAAGTTAATAATACAGCTCATTATTGAGGGCCTGGTAAATAACAAAACAACCACTGCAATTGTATTTTCAGATCATGTACCATTAAGCCACAAACCCAAGTGACACATTCTTATCCCAAAATATGTAATAATATACACAGATGTATTGGCCATGGAGTTACAATCCACTGATAAATATTTGCACTTCCCAACAAGAAAATGTCATCATTTAACTCAGAGCCCCAACCAGGTGCTGTTTAGGACACTCTGAACACGTGTCTCATTAGAACATTCTGGAAAAGTCCTCATCCTTCTGCCAAGAACCAAAAAGAAAATTAATTTTTATACATGCAAAATTCATTTTATCAAGGAAAGACGTTTGTGGGAAACTCAATTGGTGGAGGGTATGCTTTTTTTTTTTTTTTTTTAATGACAAAACCTCCTATTTCTGACATTAAATCACACTCAATATTTGAACTTATAAAGGACACTTAAACAGGCAAAGTTTTTATTTCAGAAAAACATGCAAAAACGAGAGAAAACTTACAGTAGCAAAAAGAATTTAAAAAGGAAGAATTTAAAAAGTCATATGATTTTTTTCCCCTCAAGTTTTCTGGATTTTATTTACCCATTGGTTAAGTAAGCAGACACTCAAATCCCACCTGTTTGGGAACTTTACCTCTATGACCTATCTTCTAATAACAATAGATGGGTAAACAGATATTACATGACTTTTCTTTTTTTTTTTTTGAGGTACCAGGGCCAGGGATTGAACCCGGGACCTTGTTTGTGGGAAACCGGTCCTCAACCACTGAGCCACATTGGCTTCCCTGAGTTGGTTTTTCCGTTTGTTTGCTTGTCGTTTGTTTTTTTGTGTGTGTGTTTTTTTTGTAGGCACTGGGAACCAAAGCCAGGACCTCCCATGTAGGAAGCAGGTACTCAACCACTTGAGCCACATCCACTCCCCCGTGTGATTCTTTTAAAAAAGTCATATGGTGGAACACAGGACAGAAGTTAAAATAGATGAATTAAATCTCTACGTCCCAATTTTAATAAAAATGCCAAGTTAAAAAAAAAAAGCAAGATGAAGAATTTATAGTGTATCACGTATAAGACCTTAGATTTTATTTTTTATTTTAAAAACTCTGAAGGAGCGACAAATCTCCTAAGCAGAAAGAATTCAAAATAATTTATGCAGAAACCCTGCCCTCAAGAGGGTGGAGCCCAGGTCTCCACTCCTGAGACTGGACTGGACATGGTGACTTCCTGCCAAAAAGCACTGTTTGGAAAGGGGGGAAGTCACTTTACAGTGGGGACATCTGATGGACACTGGCTCAGCCAGTATGTACCCTGGACAGGATGGGATTTGAGCAGAACCTTCCCTCTGGGGTCTTCCTCTCCCAATCCCAAGCCCCGATCCAATCATGAGAAAAACATCAGACAAACCCCAATAGAGGGGCATCCTACAAAATGCCCGACCAGTTCTCAAAATTGTTAGGTCATCAAAAACAAGGAAAGTCTGAGACACTGCCACAGCCAAGAGGAGTCTAAGGAGATTTGACGGCTAAATACAATGTGGTCTCCTGGAACAGAAAAGGCGCATTCGGTAGAAACTAAGGACATCTGAGTAAACTTCGGTACTTAGTTATTAATAAGGTATTAATATTGGGTCATTTGTTGTGGCAAATGTACCATCCTAATTTAAGATGTTAATAATAGGGGAAACCGGGGACAGGGATGAGAACCCTATGTACCATCTTACAATTTCTTTGTAGACCTAAAACTGTTCTAAAAAATAAAGTCTATTTAAAAATCGGGGAAAAATATGAAGAAAATATGATAAATATCAACATGTGTTAGAAATTCTGACTAATGGAAACAGGTGTTTATTATTCTTTGTCCTTTTTTTTTTTTTGCGTGTTTTGAAAATAAAAAAACCCAGAAAGTTACAAGTCAAATAGCAATATGAAAATAATATTTAAGAGGAAAGATCATTTTTTAAAATCATGTTTAAGAGAAATTATAATTATGATGACTCCCTGCAAGTGAGGTAAACTAGCTGGAGAAGTTGACTTCTTTTTATCGGTCTTGCAAAACCTGCTTGGTTGAATTAGTGTTTCAGATTGATAGCCCAAGCCCAATGAGACCACAGGGAAGGTTCACATTACACACTGGTAGGTTTCTATAAAAAAAGGCAAGCAGTAAATCCTTTCAGAGATGGGAATTTAGTTTAGTTCTCCAAGTTATCTAGTATGCAGGAGGAGGAAGGGCCTGATCCATATACCGAAAACTAGGTAATATGAATTTCCTCACCATGTTGGGTTTTTAAAAAATTTTTTATTTTGAAATAATTTCAAACTTATAGGGTAGTTGCAAAAATAATACAAAACCCATGCAGAGATCTCCAACATACCCCCCACCCAGATGCTCAGAGTCACCAACTTTTAACATTTTGTTAACATTTGCCATACCATTCTGTCCGTCTATCTATATCTACCTATCACCTATCTTCTCTAAACATCTGAGAGTCGGTTGTAGACATCATGCTCCTCAGACACACAATACTTCCATACATATTTCCTAAGAACAAGAACATTCATACTCATGTGACCACCTTAAGTACAGTTATCAAGTGAAAGAAATTTATCATTGCTAAAAAGCTAGAGTCTATACTCCAAGTTTTTCTTATGTGCCAATATATTTTTTAATTTACCTATTTTAAATGTACCATTCAACGCTTTTTAATAAATTTACCAAGTTGTGTAACCATCATCACTCTCCAGTTTTAGAACATTTCCATCACCCCAGTAAGATCCCTCATGGCCATTTATAGATGATCCCCTTCCCACCCCAGTCCTGGGCAACCACGTATCTACTTGCTGTTTCTATAGAGTTGCCTTTTCTGAGAATTTCATATAGATGGACTCCTACAATACAAGTCCATCCATGCTGTAGCACGTAACAGAATTTTATTCCTTTTTACTGCTGAATTGTCCATTGTATGGCTATACAACTTTTTTTTTTTTTTTTTTAAATCCTTTTAGCAATTGATGGACATTTGTTTCCTATTTTTGGCTATTACGAAGAATGTTACTGTGAACTTCCCCACAGTATTTTGAATCCTGTTATATTACAGACAAATGGCATAGTAAAAAATACAGGCTCTGGAGTCAGACATAACTGGATCTTAAGTCAGAGCCTGCCATTTCTAACATGTGTCATCTGGAAAAGTTTCTTGGGAAGGCGGGAAAGTGGCTCAGAATTTTTATTCCATGTGTAAAATAGATATGGCACCTACCTCAAAGGTTTATTAAAACCGAGATGAAATGAGATGATGTCTGCAAAGCACCTATGCACAGTGCCCAGTACAATAGGCACTGGGTAAATGTTATTCTCTCCCTGGAAGCTCTTCCTCTTACTATAACTCAGGAAGAATAAATATAGTAATTATTATCCTTGTTCATAACAGGATCATATTAACATTTTATGTTATAATCATACATATAGTTCTTTAAAATGCCAAAATATTACATGGTAATCAACATAAAAACCCTTAAATGTTTTAACTTAGTAACAGATGGACAGCAAATTACTGTCTACGGTAATCGTTGACTCTTTCCAAAATAATGCTAAAACATTTTTGAGAAGGAAATCCTTTAAGTTATGTTCTGGACTCATCTACTTAAGACTGTTGGGGTAGTACTTCCCAATTTTCGACATGGAACTCCTTATTCTGATAATTAGGAAAACGACAAATGTAACTTTTGAAGTGTGTCGTGCACACACACTATGGGGTGCCCGCTGTGTACCAGAATGCCTGTGTGTACCATCAGAGACGAGTGTGTGGCCACGTGCCTGTAGGCACGGCCAGCAGCACCAGCCCCCTCCTAGAGCTGGTCCAAAGGCAGACACTCAGGCCCCAGCCCAGACCTCCTAAATCAGAATCTACGAAGTAACTAGACCCCAGATGATCACTGTGTGCTCAATAAGTTTGGGAAGCACTGCCCAAGTCTACTCAGATGTGTAAGACAGGTTAACAGCCAGGTTTGAAAATGGTTCCCTATGTAAAGATTTCTGAGCCTCACAATTTTAATTTGTTAAGTAGCTACAGGGTGACTTTAAAGTTTAGGTACAGGGATATTTTCAAAGTACCTTTCAATCGACCACTGTCTCCTGCCAGGCAGGAGAGACCAGTCCCTTCACCTGATTCCAGAAGCTGCTAGGGTTGCCTTGGAGGGGGCTTGTGTTAAGACTGGGGCTCATAGCTTCATGCCCAGGAACGCCTATTTGTTCCTTTAGATCAGCAGTTTCCTAACCGAGAAACCGGAGTATAACAAAATGCAGAAATACAAAAGCAACAGAGAGTGGTGCCAGGGAAGAGCTTGAACAAGTGCAGTAGTCACAGCCCAAGTGCAGGAAGCTCCCTGGGCTGAAGTTCAAGAGCATGGCAAACTTTTAATGTAAATGCACCTGATGGATTTTCAGAGTGAGGTGATGAAATTTGTATCAAATGCAACTAACAGATCAAACTACATCAAGATTGAAAGTTCCCTTGTAAATCTGTCAAGGAGGTGATCACTAGTAACCTTAAATTTGCTGGAAAGGGTGGTGAAATGAGGAGTGAGGCTTAGCTGTGAAGGGAAGGAGAAAGAAAGCAATGTTGTGTCCAGCCCTTCCTGCCCTTTAATAGCCGGGCACTCACTGAGCAAAAGGAGCTATGTATTTTAGAAAACTTCTTGAAAGATTCTTAAATAACACACAATCAAACCTGAAGAAAAAAAACAAACACCAAAATTCTTATAGTAGCTATCCGTAGAGAATGGGATTATGAGATAGTTCTCTATACTGTTCTACATCTTTCTAATTTTCTATAATGAATATGTATTATTTTTATAATCAGAAAAAGTCCATTTTATTTTAAGAAATTGGTTTCCAGGCATTAGACAGCATGGGACTTTGATCACAAGAGGAAAGAAGCACATGAGATAAGTCCTAGATTCTTCCAACTGCAGTGCGTGGAGGTGAAGCCGGGAAGTTCTATCACCTGCTGAGCCGAGAAGGCAGGGATGGAATTCAGGACTGCTGAGGCAGCTGGCATTCGAGGAGCAGGGAACCCTCAGAGATGAGGAACTCAAGAAATCTGCACAGGACCCGTCTAGGTGCGTAGGAACTACAAGTAATTATGAACTGAACAGATTCCAAAGGTGGCAAAGGGCTGGAGACACAGGAGTTCTGACCAGCCAAAGTTTCAAGACCTTGCTGAATACCCCGGGTATTCACTGAGACCCCAAAAAGATCATATCTAAGGAATAGAGCTCTCCAAGATCTGTTCTTAAAACAAGCTTTGAAAGGATCAAACTCATCTCTGAGTAATTAACTACCATGATGTCATCACAATACTCAACACTCTCTAAAGGAAGATAACAAAACCAATATTCTCAACAACATACCACCCACAATGTCCATAATGTCCAATGGGCATGCAAAAAGATCAGGAAAATGTGACACAACCAGGAATTTTAAAAAATAGAAATAGTACACAAACACAGAGATAAAAGACAGTGATTTTAAAATAGCTGTTATA
The DNA here is from genome assembly GCA_029593785.1 of Cabassous unicinctus. Lineage (NCBI taxonomy): Eukaryota > Metazoa > Chordata > Mammalia > Cingulata > Chlamyphoridae > Cabassous > Cabassous unicinctus. The sequence continues at coordinate 15,443 of JAQZBX010064044.1, forward strand.
AATACACTTAAGGATTTAAAGAAAAAGATGGATATAAGGAATAAACAGAGGGGAAATTTCAGTAGATAAATGAAAACTATAAAAAAGAATAAGATAACTCCAGAATTGAAAAACACATCTTTAAAAAAATAATAAAAGAATGTACATCTGTGGTGATGTTTGCACAACTTTGCAAATTCACTAAAGATCACTGAATTATACACTAAAAACAGATAAATTTTATGGTATATAAATTACACATCATAAAGTCATTAAAATTATTTTTTTGAGAATCAATGAATGGGCTTCACAGAAAACTGGATACTGCAGAAGAAAAAATAAAAGAATCTGAAGACAGCAAAATAGAAACCACCCAAACTGAAGCTCAGAGATGGAACTATTAACAGAGCTTTAGTGACCTGTAAGAACAAATTGTGAAAATTTCCAAATTTGGTGAAAACTATAAGCTCACAGATCTCAGAAACTTAACTCTCAAACAAGATAAACACAAAGACAACCACATTTAGGTATTTCCCAAACCGCTAAAACAAAAAAGGCAAAATCTAGGAAAAAAAATCATAGTATACAAGGGAGTAGCAATAAGATTATCCACAAACTACTCCTTAAAAAAAATTAAAATTAAAATTAAAAAGATGAAAGACAACAGAACATCTTTAAAGTACCTACAACAACAACAAACTGTAAAGCTAGAGGAGTGGGTGTAGCTCAGTGGCTGAGTGCCTGCTTCCCAAGTACGAGGTCCCGAGTTAAATCCCTGGTACCTCCTAAAAAAGAAAATTGTAAAGCTTGAATTTTATATTCAATGAAAATACCTGCCAAAAATTTAAAAGTAAAATAGAGAGTTTTTTTTCCAGATAAACAAAAGCTGAGAGAATTTGTCACCAGCTACCTATAAGAAATGTTACAGAAAGTTCTTCAGCTGAAAGAAAAGGATAGCAAAGAGAAAACATGGACCTACAAAAACGATTGAAAAGCACTAGAAATGGTCATGTTGTAGGTGAAAAGAAAAAAAATTTTAATTTCTTTAAAGCTAATTCACAGACTAGAGAAGATATAATAAAAATGTATTGTGGGTTTATAACAAGTCAGTATGACCACAAAGTGCACAAAGTACAAGAGGGGTTAAATG
>JAQZBX010064045.1:0-16574 GCA_029593785.1 Cabassous unicinctus
TTTTTTTTTTTCTGCATTCATGGAAAATCTTTTACCAGCCTCTCATTTTCAATCTATTTTTATCCTTTGATCTAAGATGAATGTGTGGTAGACGGCATATAGATGACTCATATTTTCTTATCCATTCTGTCATTCTTTGTCATTTGTTTGGGGGGTTTATTCCAGTCCATTAGCATTCAATTTTATTGCTGTGAAGGCAGTTCTCTCTTCATCCATTTTGATCTTTGGGTTTTATCTATCATATCTTATTTTCACCACTCTTTTTTGTGCTTGTATATACTTTTACTGATATAATCTTCATTTTTAAACTTTTTTCCAAGCCTCTGTCTCCTGTCTTTTCTTTTCAGGCTGTATCACTCCCTTTAATACTCCCTGAAAAGCTAGTCTATTGGTTACAAACTCTCAATTTCTGTTTTTCTGTGAATATTGAATAATTTTTTTTTATAATATAAACCGATGAATGAACTCTCACATATGTTGTTACTGCGTGACTATCAGAAATGGTGTTTTCTCAGTACTTTCTTTACCTTGAATGAGTCATTGCATAAAAATTGAAGAAATGCATTAGATCTTCACTTTCAAAATATATATTGAAGTGAATTAGAAATAAATTTGACTGGCTCCACCCCCTCCCAAGCCAAGCCTCTGTGTCTCAGGGCTGTTAAGTAAATCAGGCTTCCTCAGCAGATTCACCTCTCCACTCAACCTGGCACCACTTCTAGCTGGCTGGTTTGCTCCCAAAAACCTGCAAAGGGTCCAGGCAACCAAACTGATGGAAAAAAACCCTCTCACCCTTTGCCAGGACCCTCCCACTATCGGAGAGTGCGCCCTTTCATGGGGTTGCCAGGAGGGTGGGGCTTAGATGTCAGCATTCCAGCTGGGGAAATAAACTCATGATTTTATATTGAGCAGTCCACCTCACTGTCCAGCTCCTCCTAGTTCAATGACCCCAAGGTTCTCACTCTGCAGGTTCCCAGGATCCAGTCCCCAATTAGCCATCCTTCACAAAAGAAATGGTGAGTTCCCACCTAAGACAACACCATCTTCCCAGTCTCTCAGCCAATTTTATAGTGCCACACTGAATATCAGAGTCTCAGCTCCCCTGGGGAAGTCAGGCAGTGGGAAGTGTTTGATAAGTCTCCATGAGCCTATTTAGGAAACCCTCAGTGGAGGGGTTGGTCCAGAAGAGGCTTTCTTTTGGCTACCTTATTTCTTCAAAAAAAAGAAAAAATTTAAACTTAATTTAACTGCTAAAATATGCCTCAAACCTGCAGAGACAAGGCTGCATGGTAATTGATTGATGAACACAGGCTGAGAGGCTCCACACGGGACCAAGAAGGACTGCTGTTCTTCCTTAGCTTTGTTTGACTGCATGCCTGTGTATTTGTTTGGTTTTTTCTTTGTTTGTTTTTTTCTTGCTCTTCTTTCCTCTTTCCTCCCTCCCCTTTTTTAAAAAAAGATTAGATGCTACTAACTTGTTTCTTCTTTGTTGTGCTTCTTCATTGATTTTGCATTCTCTGTGTATAGTGATTTTGTCAACCAGTGCTATTTCTTTTCCTTCCTTCATCTTTCCTACTTCTGCTCTTTCTGTTGTAGTTCTTACATTCCATTTTTTTTCATTAGTCCTCAACTTCACAGGTGCCAATTTCTATATTGTCTATTCTGTTTTATTTTCTTTTTTTATATTAACTTTTTCCTTTCAGCCCTTTCTTTACTTTTTCCCTCTCTCCTCATCATTCTGACCTTTTAAATCATTCTATATATTTTTCTCTATTTGGTTTCCCTTTCCATTGTAAGTGCTTTACTTTTTTTCCCCTATTGCTCTATACTGCCTACTTCAGTTAAGTATTCATTTTACTAAGTCTGATACAGCCCCTCTTCTAACTTTTATCAATATTACTATTATCCTTTTTCCTTTCTTACCTCTTTCAATTCCTGTGGCCCTAATCTTACTCCTTCAAAGGAACATAGAGAAAAACAAGGAAATACAACTAGAAGAACAAAGTGTCAAAGAGAAAACTTAACACACGCACAGAACCACCAGCTAACTAAAACTCTAGAGTAGAGAAAGAAGCTAAATAACTGAATATATCCATCAAGATAAAATGATGACAAGAGGGCAACAAAAAATTATAAATCTTACTGAGAAACAGTAAGACACGGACCATTCCAGTGAACAAAATAAAAACCAGGAAGAGAAGTAGAACATCAAAAAACTAATCAAAGCTGTACAAACAAATATCATGGACCAACTTAATGAAGTGAAGGATGAGATTAAGGATATTAAGAAGACACTGGGAAAACACACTGAAGAAATTGTAAATATACATAAAAAGATAACAGATATGATAGTGATGAATGACACAATCCAAGAAATAAAAAAGATGATGGATTCACATAACAGCAGATTTTAACAGGTAGAAGAAAGAATTAGTGCTGTGGAAGACAGTACATCTGAAATCAAACATATAGAACAGATAGATAAATAGATTTAAAAAACCCAGCAGGGAATTAAGGATTTCACCGACAACACAAAACCCACAAACATATGCATTATAGGCATCCCAGAAAGAGAATAGAAGGGAAAGGGAACAAAAGGAGTGTTGAAGGAAATAATGAATGAAAACTTCCAAATCTTATTGAAGGAAATGGATGTACATATCCAGGAAGCACAGTGCACCCCAAACATATAAATCCCAACAGGCCTCGTCCAAGACATATACTTGTCAAAATGTCCAATGCTCAAGACAAAGAGAAAATACTCAAGGCAGCAAGAGAAAAGAGAACCATCACATACAAGGGAAGTGCAATAAGATTAAGTGCTGATTTCTCATCTGAAACCATGGAGGCAAGAAGACAGTGGTATGACATAGTCAAGGTACTAAAAGAAAAAACTTCCAGGCATGAATTCTCTATCCAGCAAGGCTGGCATTCAAAAATGATGGAGTTCAAAATATTCACAGATAAAGAAAAATTAAAAGAATATGCCAATAAGAAACACGCACTTCAAGAAATACTTAAGGAAGTTCTATAAGTTGAAAGGAAAAAAGAGGACAGAGACATTTGGAGGAGAGTGTAAATACAATTAAAAAGAAAAAAAGAGAAATAAAAACAAAATATGACATACGTTAACCCAAAGAAAATATGGCTGATGCAAGAAATTCATTGAGAGTAATAACACTGAATGTTAATATATTAAACTCGCCAGTCAAGATACACAGATTGGCTGAATGGATAAGGAAATATGAACTATCTATATGTTGTCTACCAGAAACCCACCTTAGACCCAGGAATTCAAGGAGGCTGAAAGTGAATGGCTGGAAAACAATTTTACAAGCAAACAACAACAAAATAAGGGCAGGAACAGCTATCCTAATATCGGACAAAATAGACTTTAAATGCAAAACAATTGTAAGAATCAAAGATGGACACTATATATTAGTAAAAGTGATAAGCTTTCAAGAAGAGAGTACAGTCATAAACATTTATGCACTAAATCAGGATGCCTCAAAATAAATGAGGCAAACAATGGAAAAACTAAGTGGAGAAATAAATGCCTCTACAATTATTGTAGGGAAATTTAATACACCATTATCACCATTAGACAGAACATCTAAACAGAGAAACAATAAAGAAACAAAGACCCTGAATAATACATTGGAGGACCTAGACCAAATAGACATATACAGAATGCTGCACATGAATACAGTGGGATATACATTCTTCTCAAGGGCACATGGATCATACTCCAAGATAGACAACATGCTAGGCCACAGAACACCTCTCAATGAATTCTGAAAGATTATGATTATAGAAATTTATTTCACTGACCACAATGGAATGAAATTGGAAATCACTAAGGGCCAGAGAAAAAGATTAGCAACAAAGCTCTGGAAGCTAAACAAAACATTCTTAGAAAAAAAGTGGGTCATAGAGGAAATCTCAAAGAAATCAGTAACTATGTCAAATCGAATAAAAATGACAACACAGCATATCAAAACCTATGGGATGCAGCCAAAGCTGTGTTGAGAGGGAAATTCATTGCCATAAACACATATATTAAAAAAGAAGAAAGAGCTAAAATTGAATACCTAACTGCACACCTGGAGGAATTGGAAAAACAACAACAAACTCACTCCAAAAGAAGCAGAAAGAAAGAAGTAACAAAGATTAGAGCAGAACTAAATGAAATAAAAAATAATCAAGCACTAAAAAAATAAACAAAAACAAAACCTGGTTCTTCGAGAAGATCAATAAAATTGACAAAACCATTGCCAGACTAACAAAGAAAAAGAGAGAGCAGATGTAAATACCCAAAATAAGGAATGAAGAAGGGGATACCACTACTGACCCCACCAAAATAAAGAGAATCATAAGAGGATACTTTGAAAGCTTATATACCAACAAGAATGGTAATTTAGAAGAAATGCACAAATTATTAGATACTCACAGGCAGCCTATATTGACAAAAGAAGAAATTGATGCACTCAACAGTGCAATTACAAGTAAAGAGATAGACTCAGTCATCAAAAACCTCCCAACTAAAAAGAGCCCAGCACCAGATGGCTTCACATTGATTTCTACCAAACATTCTAGAATGAGCTAACACCACTTCTGCTTAAGCTCTTCCAAAAAATAGAAGGAGAAGAAACATTGCCTAACTCATTCTATGATGCCAACATTACCCTAATACCAAAGCCAAGCAAAGATACCACAAGAAAGGAAAATTATAGATCAATTTCTCCAATGAAACTAGATGCTAAAATCCTCAACAAAATATTTGCTAATTGCATTCAACAACATATCAAAAGAATTATACTACATGACCAAGTGGGTTTCACCCTGGGTATGCAAGGATGGTTCAAGATAAGAAAATCAATCAATGTAATACACCACATACACAGATTGAAAGAAAAAAACCACGTGATCATCTCAATAGATGCAGAAAAAGCATTGGAAAAAACACAGCACCCTTTCCTGATAAAAACACCGCAAAAGAGAGGAATAGAAGGAAAATTTTTTAACATGATAAAGGGTATATATGAAAAACCCAAAGCTAACATCATCTTCAATGGTGAAATGCTAAAAACCTTCCCTCTGAGATCGGGAACAAGACAAGGATGCCCACCACCACTCTTATTTAACATTGCCTTAGAAGGACTTGCTCGAGCATTAAGGGAAGAAAAAGATATAAAAATAATCTAAATTGGAAAAGAAGAAGTAATAATTTCATTATTTGCAGATGACCTAATCCTATACACAGAAAGCCCTGAGAAATCTATAACAAAGCTTCTAGAACATATAAAGGAGTTCAGCAATGTTTCAGACTATAAGATCAATGCTCAAAAATCAGTAGCATTTTTGTACACCAATAATGAGCAATTTCAGGAGGAAATCAAGAAAAAAATACCATTTACCATAGTTATTAAAAGAATCAAATACTTAGGAATAAATTTAACAAAAGATGTAAAGGAGTTATTTAAAGAAAACTGCACAACACTGTTCAAGGCAATCAAAAGAAGATTTAAATAAATGGAAGAATATTCCCTGGTCATGGATAGGAAAACTAAACATCATCAAGATGTCTATCCTACCCAAACTAATCTACAGATTTAATGCAATACCAATAAAAATCAACACTGAACCTTTTAAGGAATTGGAAAAACTAACTACAAAATTTATATGGAAAGGTAAGAGGATCTGAATCACCAAAAAAAACATTGAAAAAGAAAAATGAAGTTGGAGATATCACACTTCCTGACTTTAAATCATACTACAAAGCTACAGTGGTGAAAACCACATGATATTGGCACAAGGATAGACATATTGACCAAAGAAACTGAATTGAGAGTTCTCATATAAATCTTCACGTATACAGTCATCTGATATTTGACAAGGCCACTGAACTCACTCAGTTGGGAAAGAATGGCCTCTTCAACAAGTGGTTCATGGAGAACTGGATATCCATATCCAAAAGAATGAGAGAAGAACACCATGTCACACCTTATACAAAAATAAGCTCAAGATGAATCAAAGATCTAGATATAAGAGATAGGACCATAAAGACCTTGGAAGATAATGTAGGGAAACATCTACAGGACCTTATAATAGGAAATGGTTTCATGAACTTCACACCGAAAGCATGAGCAGCAAAAGAAATATAAATGGGATCTCCTCAAAATTATAAACTTTTGTACCTCAAAGGATGTTATCAAAAAAATAAAAAGGCAGCCTACCCAATGAAAGAAAATATTTGGCAACCATATATCTTATAGGAGCTTAATATCCTGCTTATATAAAGAAATCCTAGAACTCAAAAATAAAGACTAACAATCCATCTAAAAAATGGGCAAGTGAACTGGAAAGACACTTCTCCAAGGAATAAATACAAATGGCTAAAAAGCACATGAATAAATGTTTGACATCTCTAGCTATTAGAGAAATGCAAATCAAAAATTACATTGAGATACCATCTTACACCCATAAGAATGGTGGCTATTAAAAAAAACAGCAGACTGTAAGTGTTGGAGAGGATGTTGAGGAATGGGAACCCTCATCTACTGCTGGTGGGATTGTGGAATGGTCCAGCCACTGTGGAGGACAACTTGGCAGTTCCTCAAATACTAACTATAGATCTTCCATATGATCCACCGATTCCACTGCTTGGTATATACCCAGAAGAACTGAAAGCAAAGATACGAACAGATATATGCACACCAATATTCATAGTGACATTGTTCACTATTACCAAAAGTTGGAATCAAATCAGGTGCTCATCATCAGATGAATGGGTAAACAAAATGTGGTACATACATAAAATGGAATATTACTCAGCTGTAAGAAGGAATAAAGTGCTAACACACGGGATAACATGGATGCATCTGGAAGACCTTATGTTGAGTGAAGCAAGCCAGGCATTGAAGGATGAACCGTATATGACCTTACTATATGAATTAAGGAAATTAAGCAGTCTCTGAGAACTATTGTCTGAAAGATAGGTGTACAAGGAAGAGAAAGAAAAAGGAAAGTTGTGAGCCATCACCCATATGGATGTAACCTATGGTGAAGTGATAGAGTGTAGTTGTGTATTCAAGGGGTAGGACAGAATAGTAGTGATATATTGGGTTGGGTGGTACAGGGTTGACAGGTGGGCAGATTGGGAAGGTTAAGTTAGAATATCCAGGATACTGAAGGGAGAGATGGAAAGGGACCAGGTGAACACTTGGGATTTATGGGAATGTGGTTGAAAGTACAGAGATGGGAATGTTCTTATGGCAGTATGACAAGGAAATGTCACTGCATTAGGGTGTTGGTTGGGGGGGCATTTGGGACAGGGTGTTCCTAGATCAGGCCTCTAGGGAGTGTGTGACTGTTCATCCTGTCAAAAACGTGTTGTATCAATGGGTGGAGACCCACACAATGACAGGGAAGTTGATTGACTCCCATCTTTTGGAGAACTGATTTGCTCAGAAATAGACAGGTGGGTGTCTCTTAAGAGCAAGGGTGGTTCCTAATAGTGGAGGACAAACCAGTGTGTCATGAACTCTTGTTGCATGTAACTGTGAATCTTGTCATCCAATGAGTTAAGCCAGGCAGTTGTCTTGGGCCCCAGGGTGATGGGGAAGGAGGAAAAGAATAGATCAAACTGCGGGTATTTAGTGGTCAGTGGAAATGTTTTTCATTACCTTACAGTGATGGACACAGGACATGGTAAATATCATCAAAATTTATAAAAGTGTATGATCTAAAATGTAAATCATACTGTAAACCATTGGCAATGTTTAGTAGCTATGATTCACTATTTGTATATCAGTTATAACAATGCTACCATCCACATACAAAAAGGTTTTAATATGGGGTGAGGAAAGGGGGAGGAGTTTGAGTATATGAGAGTGTCTTGTATTTGGTGTGTGACTTTGGTTTGACCTAAAACTTCTTTGAAAATTAAATGAAAAATTGTGAGACATGGGGGAGTGAGAAAGCGAAGGTGCCACGGGACAGGCTGAACACCAGATATTGCAGTGATAAAAGGCAAAATGTTAAAAAATACTTTTTAAAAAATTTTTTAAATTTTTTCTCATTTTTTGAATAACCCAATCCTTTAATTATATTGTATTTTTAGTTTTTTTTTAAGTTTTCATGTATTTTATCACTTACATTTAAACATCATTGTTATTTCATTTTCGTATTAATTGTATTTGGCTATAGTATTGGCTCCATCTTTAAAGAAACTTTGGATCACAGAGGGGTTACAACTGGGGTGGGAGAGGATTGTTGGTGGGTAGTTTCAGGAATGGGGGGGTGCATGCGAGGAAGTTCACCTGAACATTCATAAAAGGTATATAAAGAATTTTTCAAATGCTCACAGGGCATGGTCACAGTAGGTGGAGAACCACTCAATAAATGAGAGAATACTGAATTCCCATCCTGGAGAGCTCTGCCATATTCTCCAAGGGAGTAGCAATTGTCCCCCAAGTGCAAGAGCAGTGTCTGGCAAAGGAGGATGATCCACTGATGGGCTCTTGTTATTGATGACTAGCCTTATGAGTCTTTGCTCTTGAAATTGAAACTTAGCCTATTGTTTTGAGGTGTCTAAGTGTTGCCTCCTGAGAGCCTCCTTGTTGCTCAAATGTTGCCTCTCTCTAAGCCAAACTCAGCATATGAATGCATTACCTTCTTCCCAGCATGGGACATGACTCCCAGGGATAAGCCTCCCTGGCTATGAAGGATTACTAACAAGTGCCAATGGGCAATACAACTGGAAAAAGACCTCGAATAAAAGGGGGAACAGGTAAAGACAACTGAGTTCATATGGCTAAGAGACTTCAAAGTGAGTCAGGAGGTCATCCCAGAGGTAACACTTATGCATATCTCAGTAGGACCTCATAGGCTTCCAATGTGGATATCTCCCAAACAGAGGGTCTCCTGAGGGCTCTGGAGACACCCAGGTCCTATATCTGGTCAGATAGCCCCAGAGTTTCATGCCTTATCAATGGGTGCTGCTTTGGAATCCTTGCTTCTGAGAATGAGAGTTGGACCCAAATATGTCTACCCTGCACATGGTCCATCTGTCCCTTCTATTCAAACCTATATGTGGTGCCAGAGATTGTAGGTGTATTTCCAGAGACTCGAGACTTTGGACTGTCCATGTGCCAGCTGGGCCCAGAATCACGGTAGAGCTGCAACTCCTCTACAGCTCAATGGACTCACCCTGGACACCTGGTGGGGACATGATGATGGACAATGGCCATCCCAGGGAGTGGAGAGAGTCTGCAGCTGCAGGCAGGATAATCCCATCCATCTTATCCATGGGATATAAGCCCCCTCTCACTTGGCAGTGAAGTGGACATCACCATCTCAGACTCCTCAGTTTTGGGGGAAGAGCTATGGACTAGTGTGCACTTACTGGTATTCTGCTATAGACATATTATGATTCACACAATGGAAGTAATTACAACATTAATGTGGAGCCTGTGGCCACTGGATGCTTTGAGGGCAGGGAGAGGGAAAAATATTTGTAATACAGGGGCTTTTATGGGACTTGGGAATTATCCTGAATGACATTGCAATGACAGATATAGGCCATTTTATATCATCATATAACATGCAGAACTGTGTGGGAAAGAGTGTGGTCTACAATGTGGACTATGGTCCACGCTTAGTGGCAAAGCCCCAAGATCTGTATATCTATTGCAGGTGATGTGCCACACTAATGAAGGATGTTTATGTGTGAGGTTGTGGAAGGAGTGGGAGGTGGGGCATATGTGAATCCCTACAATTTTTGTGTAACATTTATGTAATCTAAGTATCTTTTAAAAAATGAAAAAAATTCACAAAAATAAATTTGATACAGCCTTTTCAAAATAAATATATGTTTGTGTGTATGTGTGTCTATGTGTCTTATCATGGGTTCCTACCGATAGGAAAGGATTAGATTTAAGAACATGATTTTCTGTAGTTCATAAGGCTTCAAACAACCCCACCACTTAAAACTATCATCATGAGTTATAGTAGTCATTGGTTACAATTGAGGAAAATATATTATTATCATTTTACTATAAACTATTTAGTTTATATAAGTTTTTCACTTCAAATCACAATACATGATTAAAATTGTTTGTCCTGAAGATATTCCATCATCAAAATTGGACTTATTAAACTGTTTATATGTATTCATTTCTTTTTGTATCAGAACTTTTCGTTCATTCATTCTAAATATATGACTCAATTTTTAATATTATATGAAAAATCATGGCTTTCACACTTTATATTTATCCTGTTTTAATTTGTACGTGTTATTTTTTGCAATTGCATTGAATATGTATTCTCTTATGGAAAAATTCAAGCGATTTTCACAGTTTTTCATTTAGTATTAAAAACTTATTATCTAATTGTTCTTTTTAAATTATTATGTTCCTTTTCTTTTGTCTATAGGAGCAAAAACATTCCACACTTTACTTGCCATTCATAAGAATGAGCAATGTATTTTATTTGTACAAAATGATTCTTAAATGTCTGTTTCAATTTTTCTCACTGTGCCTTCCTTTAGTGACTGGTATACCTACTATTCTGTTTTCTAGCCCCTTTCCTGCCTCTTACCTGTAAACTCCCTGTAACTAGACTTTTTAGAATGAATTTCACATTTCTTTGTCTTTTATTCAAAAGTCACTTTCTGCCTCATTCACCAATTTTGCTTTCTTTCTTTTTCATATAATATGATTAATTCTTAGTTTTTTAAATTTTCAAGGTATATTTTCCTTCAGAATATGCTGATAAAAAGTACTCATTTTAAAACTCATTTGATATATCAGGCTTCCAAGTAATGATGGTTATTTTTCTCAGTCTATGTCTTGGATACTTTGGCAATATTTTTGTTAACCATACATATTCTTTGAGTTTATTATTTATTTAGCTACTTAAATATACCTTGATGTCAACATAAGTAAAACAACATGATTATTTTTCATAACTAATTCTAACTAATGAAGTATTTCAGTATTCCAAATTATTCAATGAAAATTAAATAAATGGAATGAGAATGATACTTTCATAGCAGGTAGACTCAAAGTCACTTGTTAATATACAAAGATTAGAAGCCTATTCAAAAATGAAGTCAAGAATTTAGTGAATAATTGGATAACATAATTTAGAATAAGTTAAGACATTTATAGGACAGTTGCCCTTCAAAATATTGAAGACAGTGGGAGGGCAATAAGCAACTATCAATAAAAAAGCTAAAGGGAAGCGGGTGTGGCTCAATGGATGGAGCTCCCGTTTACCATATGGGAGGCCCTGGGTTTGCTTCCCGGGGTCTCCTTTTGAGAGCAGGCCGGCCCCGCACAGCACAGTGGGCTCATGCAGCAGGACCTCACAGCAAGGGGGAGATAAGCAGACACGGAGGAAACACACAGCGAATGGACACAGTAAAACACAAGCAGCAAGGGGGGGGGAATAAATAAATAAATCTTTAAAAAAATAAAAATAAAAATAAATAAATAAAAAAGCTAAAGACAAAAAATAAAAATCTCATTACCTTCCCTACAATGTGGGACAGATTCCCAGGAATGAGACTTCTTACACCAAGGAATTATTAACATGTGCTAATTAGCAATGTGTTTCAGAAAAAACTTGACCAAAAGGGGGAAATACTAAATAAAATAGAGTTTTTATTGCTAAGAGTTTTCAAAGTGAATAGGACTTTATTCCATAAGTTATACCTTTGCCAATCTCAGCCAGACTTCACAAACTGCCACTAAAAAATAAGTCTCAAACAAAAGTGCTCCTGAGGGCTTTAGGACTATCTGGACATCTGAAGCAAACCACATGGCCTTATGAAATGAACACCCCCTCAGTGAGCTCTATCTGGGAACATATGTAAATCTATTTTCCCAATATAACATAGTTTATAAAATGTAACTTATAACTCATTTTTAAATTCCCTAATTATGATTCTTCAACTCCTATCTGAACCTATACCTTTCAATTTACATGTTAATTATAGTTCTCAGAGACTGAAAGGTTTTGGATTGTTCATATTCCAGTTGAGCCCTGGAGCTTAGTGGATATGCAGTAAACTCTTTCTGTCTACTCCTTCAGAGCTGCCCTGGATAACTAACAAAATGATGAGGACTGGCCAGCCTGACCCTAAAAAAAAAAAAAAGGAGTTTCTTTAACTTGAAGCAAAACATTTCCATCCCTCTGTCCCATAATATCTATGTGCTTTCTCAGCCTGAAACAGTCAGAGTAGACATTGTCCCCAAACCCTAAGACTTAGGAATTAACAAAAATGGGAGGATGGGGCAGGACATAGCCACTGGCCAGAGCAGATTATTGTCAATGTAGTTGTTAATTGAGTAAATTGTAACAGTGATGGAAAAGATAAAATTTTTATATAAAATAGAGAAGGCACAAGAAAAAAATGCATCTCAAGAAAGATACTAGAAATAATAATAAAAAGAAAATTCATATATTAGAGAAAGTTATAATTTTATACTTATTGTGAAGAGTATATTCTTCTTAAAAAGACTAACATTAATAGATTGAGACAAAACAAAATGTCCAATATAGCTTTCTTACCCAGTTTTTATTGAGATAAAATGATGATTTGCATTGAGATAAGAAGATGCAAAATCCAATATTACAGAATGTTGTTTTTGCTATTCCATTTGTCTGAGCCTCACTTCACCTAGATATTTGTATGACTGTTTCCCTTCTTTCAGGTTACTCACATGTCACCTTGTCCTTAAAGAATTTTCTATAAATTATTTTTTTAACACTTTTCTATTGCAATGCTTGGTTTGTCGCAATAGCCTGGAACGTACCATCCACAATATATCTAAGTTATGTCCATATAAATATTTTTAAAACAATTTATTGAAGTATGTCATTCATACATGAACATACATAAACAATAAATGTTCAGTAAACATTGTGAACTTACAAAACAAACATGCATAAAATCATATAGGTCTCCCACATATCACCCCCCCAAACACCTTTCATTGTTCTGAAACACTTGTTAACAAATTATGAAAGAGCATTGTCAAAGTATTGCCAGTAACTATAGTCCATATCTTCCTCCCCTATACATTTTTTAAGGATTTATTTGTTTACTTACATCCATTTTATAACCCCCCACCCCATTTTTGCTGTTTCAGTGTCCATTCATTGGGCAACTCTCTGTGTCCATATCTTGCCCTCCCTTATCATTCTTTACCTCCTGTCTTCACTGAGATTCAATCCTCAGAATCTCCGGAGACATTCTACCACCTGTGCGACCTTAGTTCCTGGTTTTTTGGTTCAACTCATCTTGGCTCTACCTTGTGTCACTCTCCTATTATATCATCATCTCACTGCATGGCTCATGGGGCCTGATGGTTCACCCACACATGGGGCCTGGTGGTGCACCCACACATGGGGCCTGGCAGCTCACCTGCTCATGGGGCCTGGTGGCACACCCACACATGGGGCCTGGTGGCTCACCCATTTGTGGGACCGGGAGGTGTACCCACATGTGAGGCCTCGTGGCCCATGTGCCTTCTATATTTTTCTTTTTTATAAGTTTTACTGGGATGTCCCGGGGATCAAACCCAGTTCCCCCCATATGGGAGACAGACACCCAACCACCCGAGCCACATCTGTCCCCCTGCTATATCTCTTAAGGTTGACCAAAGATACCCAAAGTTACAGTCTTTTCCCATACAGGATGGTCATATAATAAATCAGGGTTAGTTTATCACCAGCATTCTAAAAACCAGATCTAGGGAGAAAAAATATGTCTGGGGACATATGCATTTTTTTCTAATATAGTGAATGTTTAGCCTACCCTGATTATCACAAAATCAGGTCAATGAGAATATTCACATGTCCATATAAAGACTAATAGTTGCTCAGAGTTTGGGGGAAGGGAGGGAGGGATGAATAAGTGAATCCCAGGGGATTTTTAGCAACTGTGGGATTGTTTTCTCCTAGGAAGGGCTCTCTCTGTCTATATTTTAGCTAATTTAGGTTTCTTTGAGTCATCAGCACTCTGATGGCTTTAGCACTACAATAATGCAACAAAAAAGTAAGTTGCTTGCTGTTTTCCACATGCTATATGGAAGCAGAGTTTCACCATTAGAATGGTGATTTTTAACATAATTTTTTAACTTAATGTAAAACCATTTATTGAATAGTATTAAATTTATCATAATATTCTTTTGAGTAACTATTTACATGAAGATCATAAACTAAAAACAAAAAGTTTTTACTATTATTAACACTGTGCATGAGTGTGGTGCTTTTGCTAATATTGTTGAAACAATATTATAGTGAATATAATGTTAACTGATCTATAGTATACCTTAGGATTCATTGTTTGTGTTGCACACTTCTTTTTTTTTCTAATTTTATTCTGTAAAATATATGAAACCAAAAATTTTCTATTTTAATCACTTGTCAACATACAATTTCAATTGTGTTAATACCCACAATGTTGTATTACCATCACCACCTTCCATTACTTAAATTTTCTATCTCTTCAAACAGAAACTCTATACCATTTGTGCATTAACACCCCATCCCCTACACCTGACTGGACCGAGGTTACCTGTGTTCTAGTTTCTGACTCTATAAATTTTCATTCTAATTATTTCATATTGGATTATGAAATATCTGCCATTTTGTATCTGGCTTTTTTCATGCAACATGATTTCTTCAAGTTATTGCATGCTGTAGCATATATCAGAACTTCATTACTTTTTAGCATTAAATAATATTCCATTGTATGACTATATCACATTTTGTTTATCAATACATATGTTGATGGCCACTTGGGTTGCTTCCATCTTTTGGTGATTGTGAATAATGCCACTGTGAACATTCTTGTCCAAATATCTATTTGAGGCCCTGATTTCAATCTTTTAGTGTATATACCTAGAAATGAGAATCCCAGGTGATACAATAATTCTATTCTTAAATCTGAAAAGCCACCAAACTGTTTCTCACAGCAGCAGCAGCAGCACCATTTTACATTCCCACCAACAATGAAGAAGTATTCCCATTATCTCCAATACCTGTGATTTTCTGCTTTTACTAGTAGGTATTATAGTGGTTATAAAATGTTATGGCATTGTGCTTTTTATTTGCATTTCCCTAGCAGCATTGATCTTTTCATGGGCTTGTTGGACATTTATATAAATTCCTTAGAGAAAAATCTATTCACATTTTGCCCAGTTTTTAAATTGGGCTCTTTGTCTTTATGCTGGCAAGTTGCAGGATTTCTTTACATATTCTGTATAATAAACCATTATCTGATATAGGATTTCCAAGTTTTTTCTCCATTTTTGCAGGTTTACATTTACTTTCATGATAAATTGCTTAGATACAAAAATTTTTAATTTTGATGACATTATTTTTATCTATATATATTTTCTTTTGTTCTTGTGCTTTTCATGTAAATGTTAAGAAGCCATTGCCTAAGAAAAGATATTGAAGAAGTTTCCTTAATTTCCTTCTAGGAATTTAATCTCAGTTTCCTGGCTGCTAAATTGAATACCATAAAATGGGTTGGCTTAAACAACAGGAATTTATTGGCTTATGATTTTGAACATGGAAGAATTCCAAAATTGAGGTGTTAGTAAGTGAATATTTTTCCCTGAAGACTGTTGCTAGTCATCCTTGGATTTTCTGTCACATGGCAATGAAAAAGATAATACCATTCTCCTTTTTAGTCCAGGTCCCATTGACTTCCAGCTTCTTCTGTGCCTTTTCTCTGCACCTGAAATTCATTCTGCTTATAAAGCTCTCCATTAATTGGATTAAAGCTAAATCTGATTGTGTTGGCCATACTTTAACTATAATAACATATTTAAAATGGGTTCACACCCACAGGAAGGGATTAAGTTAAGAATATGTTTTTAGGGGTAAATTATCCAACCTCAATAGATAGACTTTTAGTGGTTCAATCTGGGTACTTGATCCAATTTGAATTAATTTTTGTATATTATGAAATGTAGGGACAATTTTCAAAACCATTGGTAGAAGAGGCTCCATTGTCTGCACTTGACACCCTTTCTAAAAATCAGTTGGCTAAATACAAGGTATAAAATGAAAAATAATACACATGGAAAAAAAAACATGCACAAAATATCTAATGCTCCCAGAGAGCTATAAATGTAAGTGACAGAAGGGTACCTTTGGTTCAATTCAATAAAGCAGAACAAACAATAGTATAGTTTATGAAATGACTGGAATAAACCCAGCTGGCTCAGGACTTAACCTATTTGTCAATTGCAATCTGCAGGCTGTGGTACTGGAATGTCGGTAGTTAAGACTGAGCCCCACAAATCTAAGTATCAGGATGTTTGGTCATAACACCCAGGACTGGAAACACCAACTGTACTGCAGTCAGCATCCAATTCCCCAGAAGGTCTTGCTGCTGTCAGGTGTTTTGTATTACACCACCCCAGCTGTGCTAAACACATTTCAGGTGTAAATGTGGCATATATGGCAAAAAAAAAAAAAATGAATTGTCCTTGG
This sequence comes from Cabassous unicinctus, assembly GCA_029593785.1. Classification (NCBI taxonomy): domain Eukaryota; kingdom Metazoa; phylum Chordata; class Mammalia; order Cingulata; family Chlamyphoridae; genus Cabassous; species Cabassous unicinctus. Next base: position 16,519 of record JAQZBX010064045.1, read on the forward strand.
AAGAGAGTGGACATCATCCCAAATACCTCAAGATTGATAAATGAATTAAAATAAGT
>JAQZBX010064046.1:0-16566 GCA_029593785.1 Cabassous unicinctus
AGATGTTTAACTTATCACAATTTAGTTTCAAGTGTAAACTATGGTGTAAGATCCTTATTAGAGTATACTTCCATTTCTCTCTTCTGGGAGTATGCTTTTCTTGTCATACATTTTACTCCTACATATATTATAAACTCTGTACTACATTATTACATTTTTGTTTAGAAAGTCAGTTATTATTTAATGAGATTTATGTAATAATGAGAAAAAATCTTATGCACTTTCCCAATGCCTTTCATTTCTTTGAGCAGATCCATTTTTTCCAACTGATACCATTTTCTTTCTGTCTGAAGAACTTCCTTTAATATTTCTTGTAGTGCAGGTCTTCTGCAGGAAATGAATTCCTTCAACTTTCATATGTTTGAAATAGTTTCAATTTCATGTTTATTTTTGAAAGATATTTTTGGTGTGTATAGAATACTGAGTTATTTCTTTTCTTTTCAAGATGTTGCTTTACCATCTTCTAGCTTGGCTTGTTTCTGGCAAGAAGTCTACTGTCATCACTAACTTTGTTCCTCTATTCATAACATGTCTTCTTTTCTCTGGCTGCTTTTAGGATATTATCTTTAACACTGGTATTGAGAACATTGATTATAATGTCCCATAGTGTAGTTTTATAACTGTTTCTTGTTCTTGAGATTTGCTGAGACTCTTCAACCTGCAAGTTTACAGTTTTCATCAAAGTTGCAAAATTTTCTTCCCTTATTTCTTCAAATATTTTTCTATCTGTCTGTTACTCATCCTGTTTCAGCAACTCCATATAAGGCCATTTGCTGTTGCAGCTCACTGATGCTCTTTTATTTTTTAAAAAAAATCTGTGTTTCATTTTGAATAGTTTCTATTACTATATCTTAAGATCACTTGCTTGTGCAATGTCTAACCTGCCATTAATCCTATATCCATTTTTGTTAACCTTAGTCATTGGAATTTTGAAGTCTAAAGGTTTGTTTTGTACCTTTTTAAAATGTTCCATGCCTCTTCATAACTTTTTGAACATATGGAATACTGTCATAATAAGCATTTTAATATCCTCATCTGCTAATTCAATTATTGCCTGTGTCAGTCGTGGATCTGTCTACATCTGTTGATTTTTGTCTTAATCATAGGTCTCATTTTCCTGCTTCATTTCATGCCTGGTAATTTTTTATTGTGTGCCAGACACGTTTGGTTTTAGGTATGTGGGTGCTGGATATTTTTGTATATAAATGTTCTAAACTTTTTTTCTGGGATGAAGTTCAGTTACTTGGAAGCTGTTTGATCTTTGGGATATTGCTTTTTAGGATTCTTTAAATTGTGGCCTGAGCATTATTTTGTCTAGGGCTAATTACTTCTCACTTCTGCATACTTAAACCAATTCTCCATAAATTAGGTTTTCCAGTCTGACTGGAGGGCACAGATCCTAGTCTTGGTCCTATAGGTACTGTTTTCTCTAATTTTTCAGGTGTTTCCCCCCCCAAGTTTCAGGCAGTTTCCTCACATTTATATACTGTTCAGCAGTCTGTCATAGACTCATGGGGGCATGGTTTTCAGATTTTCAGAGGTTCTCTCTCTGTGTATCCCTGGACTCTCAGCTCTATCTCCTCAACTGAAGAAGTCTACTGGATTCCCTCTGGGTTTCTTCCTCCCTGCACCATGGCCTGGAAATTCTTTCAAGGCAGTAAATTCAGAGAATTGTGTGGCTCACTTCATTTGATTTCTATCTTCAGTGATCACTGTCTTTAGTGAAAACAATTATTGTTATTATTTTTTCCAGTTTTTTGGTTCTTTCAGGTGGGAAGGTAAATCTGTCCTTGTTACTCTGTGTTTGCTGGAAATGGAAGTTACACCTCCCATATTTTTAAAAATTGATTTTAAAATGCTATTTTCTGAGGAAGAGAGTGAAGAGTTTCAAATATCCCCTGAGCTTTCTACCATATAATAACTATAACTTGGTGTTTAACCAGTCACTTTGGACATGTCTACAACCAGAACTAGGCATGGTTAAACCAGTTCTTCTGATCTTCTGTGATTTGTTCCTATGGATTCCTTAAACTATGTTAACTGCCATAGAAATGTGCCATAGACAAAGTGACAGGGAAATAACTTCTATTATTTTTTTAAATGGAAGACTTGAATGGTTTGACTGAGTCACAGTTTAGTTCTTTGACAGCATATTGGTCATTTCAGTACAGTTTATCTGACCAAAAATGTAGAGTCTAGTGAAGTCTGAAGAATTATCAAAAGTAGTATACTAACACAAAAAGAAAAAAGAAAAGGAAAAAAAAAAAGTAGTACTAGTTGAAGCCCAAACAATTCTGAACTTGAATCATTCTTTTCCCTCAATATTGAGGGTATATTTTCCATTGGTGTCTTTATCTGTTCCTTCCCTGTCAAGCCAGAGGTCATAAATCCCTGTGTAAAATGCCTCCAAATCCTGATTAGCCAGCAACTATTCCAAGCACCTTCCTTTATGGATTCCAAACTTCCTCATCAGTTACTCCTAGGATCTTTCTGGAATGCTTCCCACTTCTTTGCCACTGAGGAGTTTTATCTCCCTTGACAATCTGCGTTTTAATTAGACCTATTCTGCAAGAAGCTGCCTCCCTGAGTAAGCCTCAAAGACTCTGAATCTCCTCCTCGTCCACAGATCTGACCCAGCATTCCAGGCCAATAGCAAGTCCTGTAAGGATAAAGATGAGGGTAATGTTGGATAAAGGAAAAATGTTAAATGCGGTTTGTCATTGAGACCCTCTATTTTTATTTTTGTCATAAAAGAGTAAAAAGATTACAATAAAATTAATCTTCACACATATATTAACTTATAAGCTCAACTATAACCAGCTTACAAGATTGCTGTTATTCTTTTTTAACAAAATTAAGAGCCACAAATAGCTACATGAAAGGAAAGTGCCTTTATATATTCTTTATGTAGAAAAATAAACTATTGTCAAGGAGTCCATTCTCATTGCAAAATAAAACATTTCACAATGCCTGTGTACCAGAAAACCTCTTCCAACTGCACTTGTTACTGATTCCATTTGACAAGTGGCTGCTTCTTGATAATTACTGTACAAACCATTACTTCCAAAATAAATTAAACTCTCATCACTTTATCCTGCTCTTCTACATTCATTAATAAGAATCTTGTAAAATAGGTGGCTGCACCTGCATTAGTAAGTGCAGAAGCTCCTATTAAAAGATTGTGCTTTTGTATTACGTTCTGTCTTTGAAAGCTACATTTAGCTCATCTGTAATAAAATTCCAGGGATTTTTATGGGACAGGGGTGGGATGGAGTCAAACCCTAAATTAAAAGGGGATTTCTAATTCATCTTTATATAAGCATCTTTGGATTCAGTCAATAAAATATATATACTACTAATAAGGCCAATTTCAGAAGCTAAAAGATCCGTTTCTTGGTGATACATCCAGTACTTTACATTCTATTGATTTTCACGACGTAAAGTCTCAGCTACTATCTGAGATACAGCTTAGGCTTACGTGGGACATAAAGGAACTGGCCAGAATATTTTTGTTTTGAAACCTGATCATAAATCATCTTTGGAATGATCGGCATTTTCCCAACCTGATTCTCAGTGATCTAAGTGTGAACATATCTTCAATTTCCTTTTGATCTAAAAAATTTTCTGACTGTCTCAAACTGAGATCAACATTGCACAGTAAATATATAACAGTATTATTGGCTTCTTTGTATGGTACTAACCCTCTTTAGTCTTGTGATATTTTACTGATGATAATAATGTACAAATTTCACTCGTGATAAAAATATATATTTTGGATCACCAAACTAAAATTTTCAAGCCCTCTGTTCATTCCCAAGTATTAAAATATTTGTGTATTGGTTTTCTAACATTGATCCATTTATTGATTATTAGTAAGATTAATTGATTGAGACATTTATTCAACAAACATTTATTGAATACCAGATGAGTGCCTGGTTTTGTGTTAGGTGCTGTATGAGAGATGCTATTTTTACTTCTATTCTGAATTCTACGTATATAATGAGTTAAAAATACATTGTCTTGAGTGCTAATGTCAATATTCCCTCTGTTTTTTATAACTCATTACAATTAATTCTCAATAATATAAGTATACAATTTATTGGCAGTCCCTGATGTTGATCAGCTATACATTGTGTAGAAAATTCTGGATATGATTACCAAAAGTAACTTTAAGATACTGTCTTTGTTTTAGCAATGCCCCAAATTTTCTCACCTTATTCTGTAAATAACCTTGCCTCCAGAGATTTTTAAAATTACTGCCGTAAGACCCCAAAGCAAACAATTATTCTCCAAGACAGTTCTGATATGAGATATAATGTCTCAAAAGATTCTCTGACAAATAGCCAAACCAACCGACAGTGTAAAATGAAGCACTTGTAAAAAGCCTAAGTTTTCTCTTTCTTTTTTTTAATGAAACCCCATTTCTGCACAAAAATTATTATTATAAGGTAAGACATTTTCCCTGATAAAATACCTGACAACAATTATTTGTGAGTCCCCAGATAGGCCTGGGTAACTTCATTTCCCTCACTTTGAATATAAAGAAAATGTTCAAAAATACCTAGCCACTTACCCAAGGTCATTCTACCATTTATAGAATTAATATCAGAGGTCAAATTTTCTGACTCTCTGAGATTGTCAGATACTGGAAAATAATGCCACTATTCATCCACTTTCATCCATAATTTTTTTCTCTTCCTACATTCTCCATCTTTGGTCTTTTTCACTTATCTTCATTTATCATACTATATTTCTTATCTAGGATAATATTTACCTAACCTATTTCCTAGCATATCCTATCCATTACATCTTAGTAATAACCAAAATAAATGATTTATCTATTCAAAATGCAAGTGTTAATGAAATTTCTAAAACTCTCATTATATTCATTAGGAAAGGGAGATTTCTGATGCTTATGTTTTTCTTTTCCACACTATGACATTATAGTACTGAAAATAAAAAAAGAACATCTATTCTTCAGGCTTAAAAAGAATAAAAGGAGAGGTGGTGTTAGTTCAGAAGTTAACCTAATTCAAATACCACCCCAGTCTTAAAAAAAAAATTGATAAAGCTTTTCCTTTATTCATGATATATATATATTCTTAAAAGATAATTATTAAGCCGTATTTGTGTTGGTTAAATCATGTTGGAAATGTAAATAAACAAACTTTATATTAAATATTTAAATATACTTACTAATTCAAATAAACCGTATTGATCAGTTCAGCAAATTCAAAGAAACTTAAGCTATTAAGAATTGGAAGATATTCTAGTAGAGAGTCTAGTTTAATGATTTTACAAGATAACTACTTTAGGACTGCTGCAATGTTTTGAAGATTTGTCCTTATTTTGAAGTATTTACCTCCCCTTTGTAATTATTTCTTTCTTGGTTTGGGAAAGACTACCAATCCAAAAATACCAGAAGTTGGCATTTATAAAGGGGATTTATTTGGGATAAAAACTTACATTTCTGAAACTGTGAAAATGTCCAAATCAAGGAATCATCAGAGATGCTTTCTTACCAAAGGTCGGCTGCTAGCAGATTCTCGGTGCCACGTGGTGAGGCAGGCAAAGTGTTGTCTGCCAGTCTCTCTCTACTTTCTCTGGGAGTCAGCTGTGGGCGATCAAGCATCTCTCCCTGGGCCTTGTCTCCTTGAGTCTCTCCGGGCTTCTCCGTCTTTCTGCAGCTGTAGGGAAACTTGGAGTCCTCTCTCTCACATGGCCCGGGCAAAATGGCAGCGCTCCCTTTCCTGTGACTTGTCTTACTCTCTGTGTGTTTACAGTTTATATAAGGCCCAGCAAGAGGACAAAGAGCTAACCTGGATCACATCTCACTGATGTAGTCCAATAAAATTCCTTAAAAGGATCTAAGCAAGTGATCCAGTCAAAGGCCTCTTAACTGAATTTAAGACAATCAAAGGGCCCCACACCCAAAGGAATGGATGAGTTCAAGAACAATCTTTTCCAGAATTCACAAAATTCAAACTGTCACATCTTCCTGTAGTCAAAGTACTTTCTTCTGAAGCAATGCAGAAGATTTGCCACATAATTATCATTAAATATATGTGAATAATTATTATATTTATATGAATTTTCTTCTCCACACTGAACAACTTAATTTTCTTCAGGGGATCAACAGCAAAGTTCCAGGCCCCCTTTCATCATGATGGCCTCTGAGAGTGTCTTGGGCTGGTCAGTTCCTTCTTCTGAAAATATGGTACTCAATTCTCCTATAATGGAATAAGTGTTGCAGCATAGTGATAGGGCACACCTTATAATTTGTAGGAAATATTTCCTTCGATGCAGTCTAAAGGTAGATTCATTGTTCAACCATCTCAAGGAACAGAGAGAGTCTACAACTGCAAACAAGAAAGTTCCATCCATCTGTCCCATGGGACCTAAGCCCCCTCTCAATTAGAGGTGGAGAGGACATCACCATCACAGAATCCTCAGGATTGCAGAATGGACGATGGACTAGAGTAGACTCACAGCTGTGCTACTGTAGACTTGTTGTGATCCTAGCAATGGAAGAACTTTTATCATGGATGTAGAGGCAATGGCCACTGGAGGTTCTGAAGAAAGGGAGAGGGAGGGAATAATAGGTGTGATTTGGGGGCAATTTTGGGACTTGGGAATTATTCTGAATGACATTTCAATGACAATACAGGCCACTGTATATTATGTAATAATTTACAAAAATGTGCAGGAAAGAGTGTAAACTACAATGTAAACTATAATCATCGTTTAGTGGCAATGCCCCAAGATGTGTTCATCAATTGTGACAAATGTACCACACTAATGAAGGATGTTCCTGATGTGAGAAAATGTGGGAGGGCTAGGGAGTGGGGCATATGGGAATCCCCTATATTTTTTGTGTAATATTTATGTAATCTAAGTTTCTTTAAAAAAAAATAAAAATAAAAAAGTATATTTAAAAAATAGGCAGATTCGTTGTTGGCTCATATAAAATTTATACTAAATGAGACCAACAATTTTTAATTAGCACAGTTTCCTGAGCTTTGTAATGAGGATGCTGAACAAGGTAGTTTAATAAGAATCTTTCCAATTCTAAAACTCTTGGATTCATTTTGCAAGCAATCATCTTTGTTGTCTGCAAATATCCTAAACAAGATTTTTATGTCTTTAATCTAAATGACAATAAAAACACAGCACAAAATAAGCCCAGATATGACAAATTGCTAGAGACATTTTTTTCAAAGTGACACCGATCCCTTCATAAATACTCTGAGATATGGTTTTTCAACATATCACTAAAACACCTAACATCTAACCCTCATGTGTCCTGCATACAATCTGATGAAGCATTTTAATACATAATAATTAATTAAATAATTGGATTATTCAAACACTTACTGCCCTGCAGGTATGTGCAAAACATATTCAATTGAGATCATCACAATGACCTTATAAGGTAGATGTTATTTTTAGATATCAGGAAACTGAAACTTAGAGACAGTAATTTTCTCAAACCATGCAAACTATTAAGTGTAAAAATTGGGTTAAATCTAGGCCTTTTTGCCATTGCCACATAGAATTTAGATGTGTTTTATTTATGGCACTTCCTCATACAGTAACTTAAAATCAAAATCAGCTGATATCCATGTATTACTACATTGATGCAGCCATTAAAAAATTCCCTACCATTTTATATTCTATCTGCTACAATCATAAAATCAAGAGTTGTGAGGGGGTTGTAACTATAAATATCAGTGCTATAAGACTTCAGATAATATAGGATCTCTTTTTAAAACATCTTAATACTGTTCTTTAAAAGAACTGTAGGGTCCTGAATATAGTCAAAGCCAGGGATGTTTCTTCTTGTTTGCAACATTTAAAAAATAAAATTTCATATAGCCTTTTAAAATTGTTGCTATTGCTCAAAAGGTATGTATTTTTTACTTATAAAAATAATATGCATTTATTATAGGAAACATAAAAATATGTTTATACATGTGCATATACATTTTTAAAAACAAAATTATATCATTTTGTAGCTTCCTGCTTAAAAATATTAATATATTCTAATGTTTTACACATCATTAAATTTTTCTATGACAGTTTTTAATGACTGTGCATAAAAACAACAAAAAAAGAAGCTGATATCTTTGATACTAGAAATTAGCTCCTTTATAAGGTCTTTCCTGGTCCTTCTAATTCAATCTGCTCCCTCTGATTCTCTATGAAACTTATTTAAAACACTTCTGTGACTTCCAGCTTATTATGCCTTATACTATATATAGGTAGTCTATATATCACTTGTCTGAACATTCCTATCATAATGTAAGCCCCTGAAGGGGAGACACTATATTTTAATCATCATGGTATCCATAAAAGAATCTGGGCCAGTATGTTAGTCAGGGTTCTCCAGGAAAACAAAACTGACAGGATATCTGTGTGCGTGCGTGATTGGCAAGTCTGAATTCTGTAGAGCAGGCCTCAAGTTGGAAACTTGACGATGAGATTGGGTGCTCCTGGAGAAGCTGCAAGCTGGGAACTCTGGTGAAGGTGGTGATGAATGCCCCAGTCAGCTGACTGGCTAATGTTGAAATAAAAACTCTTCTTATTGACTGCTGAAATCATCAGTTCTCCCTTTAAAGCCTTCAACTGATTGGATGAGACTTCTTTCATTGCTGAAGGCAATCTCCTTTGTTGATTGTAGATGTAATCAGCCATAGATGCAATTAACTGACTAATGATTTAAATCTGTCTGCAAAATACCTTCATAATAACAATCAGTTCAGTGCTTGTTTGACCAAACAATTGGACATCCTAACTTAACCAAATTGACACATGAAATTAACCCTCACACCTAGCACTTACAGAGAATAGGCATTTAATAAATATTTCTTGAAATAAATTGAACTGAATCAAAATAGGTTGAGTTCCACATACTCTAGCCTTTAAGATTTATATCTGAGGAACTGACTGGATTGTTGGATGTGTCCTGGAAAGATCAAGCAAACATGGTTTGCATAACGTTTAAAAGCATGGATAAAATAATCTCATAATTATTATAGGTCATTATTTGGAAATCATTGCAATATATAATTTTTCAAGTTTCTTTGCATAAACATGTGCTTTTTAACATGCATAATTTGAATTATGGTTTTTGCTTTTGTTTTTCACTAACAATCAGCCTTTTAAAGTTTCTGAGAATACTGATGACCAATGTAGTTGGTTATCATTCTGAAAGCTTAGAGCTATCTTTTCCCAAATCTAGGTATACTTTACAACTAGAAAGCCTCTACTGAACACTTTAAGATTCATTTTGCGTTAAACTTATTGACACTGTCAAAAACGTTTTTTGAACATCTCATTTAGACCATGTAGTGCACCAGGGACTAGACACTTAGTGAGAAGTTTGTCCCCTAGTCAAGCTGCTTGTACTTTAGCAGGGGACCCAGATGCATAAACAATGGGGTAAGTGGTTGTTAACACAAAGGAAGAGCACCTTCACCAGCCTGAGGTTGTCAGGAAATCTTTAGAAGGAAATGATTTCTGAGCTGCCCTAAGATTTAGTAGGAGTTAGGCCAAGGTCTTTTTGGAGAAGAAAGACCTTTTTGGTAGAAGGGACAGGAGGAACATATGCTTGGTGTATGCGTCATGGAATGCCAGGCAGGGAGTGCTTGGAAAAGAGGATAGAGAGATGGGCAGGAACCACATTAAAGAACGACTTGTAGATCAGGTGGAGGAGCTTTGACACTATCTAATTCTTTGAAAAAGTCAAGCAGAAGCATCCATGTTTAAGTCTGCATTTTAGCTAGATTGCTCTGATGCCTAGTAAAGAGAAGATAAGAACCTGTATCAGGGCAACCATTGCAAGGCACAGATTGAGATATAATAAACAGGATTGGTGCTTAATTGGAAAAGGAGAAATACCAGGTTTCTAAAAGAGTTAAGGTTCAAGTAAGCTATAGTTAGTTCACTTTTAGATTTGTTGAAAGATTGAGCCATGGCTCGTGACACTGGCTGGGAATCTCAGCACATAGGTGATAGATGAAACCAGGATCATTAAGAGTTCATCTATAGGGAGTGTATAGGTGAGATTAGTAATGAGCCAAGAATGGAATCTTGAGGAATATTACCAATTAGAGAACAGCATCAAGGAGAAAGTCTCTAAAGAGACAGAGAAAGCAATGTTGGTGATGTAAAAGGGTATTCATGAAAGTGTGGAGTTATGGAAAATAAAGTGGTAAGGCATTTTTAGAAGGATGGAATAGTCAAGTGTTAGGTTATTTGTTATTGTTGTAATAGAAAAAAAAGAATCAGAAGAAAAAAGGAAAAAGAAGGAGAAGAAGGAGAAGAAGTGAGAAGGGAAGAAGAGGAAGAACAACAAGAGGAGAGGAGGAAGAGGATAAAGAGAAGGAGAAGAATCAGAAGGAAGAAGAGTGGAAGGATAAAGAGGAGGAGAAGGAGAAGAATATGAAGGAAGGAGAAGAGGAGGAAGAAGAGGGAGGAAATGAAGGAGAAATAATTTGCATTAGTAATTTTTTCTGTCAGGCAAGTCTAAGTGCTTTAGCTACATTGTTCTATCTAGTCTTTCAAACAATCTTATGAGACAAGTACCTTTATAGCAAGGGTTCTTCACAAGGGGTCCATGAGCTTGAATTGAAATTCAAAAAAACCTTATTCTTGTGGGGACGTGTTGGTGCAGGTGCAATACTATACTGTGTATTAAATAATTAAATATACTAAGTCCACAGTATAGTATGGACTTAGTAAGGGGTCTGTGGTTTTCACCTGCCTGGCAAAGGAGTTCATGGAACAAAAAAGGTTAAGAACCCCTGCTTTATAGTAATATTCCATGACACCACAAATTCAAATATAATATGATTGGAAGTTGGCTCCCAGACCCAGGAACTTCCAACCAGTTAGTTGCCCACTAGTCACTAGTTACCTGTATCAGTCAGCGTTCTCCAGAGAAACAGAAACAGAGTTTTATAAGGTACCTTATAAGGAAGTATTTTGGAAGGTGATAAACTAAACTGCCTTCTATGGTATCTTGTATACTATATTTTCTTGCACATGTCAAAAGATGTTGGTTGGAGAAATCCTACAATGAAGCCTGGTGTGGGGTGGAATGGGGTTCTGGATCATTTTTCATGTGACAATTTTACTTTATTGGGAAGTGATGGGGTGGATAAATTGACCACAGAATTTCTACAATACAGTCCTTTGAGAGCCTGACTGATTCAATACAAATTACACTAGAAAAGAAATATGGACAAGAAATATTTTTTTAAAAATCTTACACTTTAAGTTTTAGTTTAGAGAAATTATCATCCAATAAACTTAGTAACATTTCTTTCCCTAAATAAGGAGAAAAAAGTTATAACTAGGTATCATCACTATCAATTTAATTAGGTTTTAAAAGGGGTAGTAGGGCCATCTCACCTCTCAGAAGAAGACATCAGGTCATGCCATAGAACTTGTCCATGGCTGAGCCTTTGATTGCGTATGTGTCTCCCAAGGAGATGGATTTCAGCAGTCTGGTCTTCTGAAACAGAAGAAACTCCATCAGTGAGAAACCGAATTGTAATATCTTAATCTTTAATATTATTTTCAGCAAAAAAAAATAGAAGGTTCTTTGTTGAAAAGCCTCTTAAATGATTTCTGAGCCTTGGACTTCTGGATTTTCCACTTCATAGATTATAAAAGAATTGATAAATTCAGGCCTGGAAAGTGAAAGTGAAAGCGAGTATCATCTGCTCCCTGAGGAAGGCTCCTAAAACACCATGATACTAAAACCAAGTTTTGCACCTTGTGGCTTCTCTAGATTTGATCAACAAAATTTCCTCTTGTGATGGAAAAAATTAGAATTTTTTCTTCATGAAAGTCAATGATAGGTGAGACTTAACATTTATTGATATGTGGTTCAAGAAACAGGTACTTCTATAGATTGAATATGGATTAAAATATTTTATTTTGAACTAATAGTTTATAGGAAAACAAATTAGAGAATCTTGGATTTTCCCCAATATGTCTGCGATTTCATTTGGTATTTAATGATTACAATAAGATTGCTTTAATGCCATTGGGAGATTTTGCCCACATTTGGGGAGCTTTCTCTTTATTTTAAACCATCAGTTACATATTGCCTTGTATTAGGAGCCTGTTGTAGTCAATAAATTCAGACTGAAATGTGCCATTGTCTTAATTTGGTTCACTTCAATTTAGCAAGTGCTGACTGAGCATCAGCTATGCTCTGGGGACTGTGCTAGGAACAAGGGCCATCAGCCATTGTATGGTCTTTACCCAGTTCAAGCGCTACGGGAAAGATAAACCTGAATTCATCCTATGTTAAAGCGCTATTTAAAATAAAATAATCTGGGAGCACAAGAGAAGGAACAAATATCTCTGCATCTATTTGAATGGGCTTGCATTGATGAATAAGATTTTATCAAATCCTGTGCCCACTCTTCCTGCCACCCTCTTCCCCTGCCCATTCTCTTTGCAGCCAGATTTCATTTTATGAATGAATATTGGATTATATCCTCCTATGTTTACAATCTCCAATGGCTTCCCTTTACACTCAGAATAAGATTGCATGTTTTTTCCTTGGCCTGTAAGTCCTTCCATGCTCTGGCTTCAGCCTTTCCAGGCTCATCTCACCCTCTCCCTGCTCAGCTCCAGCTGTACTAGTCTTTCTGTTTTTCACACACTCCAGGCCCAATGCTGTTGCGGGCCATAGCATCTGCTATTCCCACTGCATGCAAGACCTTTCCCCTGTATCTTTCAATTGCTTGCTCCTCATAGTTCAAGTCTCAGCATAAATGCCACTTTCTCAAAGAGACCTTCCTGGGTCTCACTGTTGAAGATACTCTCTATTGTACCACTGTGTTTCATTTTCTACATAGCATTATTTGAAAGGTTTGCACTTCTTTGTTTATGATCTGCTTTGCTACAACCACTCATATCACCCTCGGTGAGCGGATGAGCCCTGTTGTGATGTTGACGAATATATTCCCACTTCTAGAACGGGACCTGGTATGCCGCAGGAGCTAGGTAATCATTGTTGAACGAACGAATTAAGATCACTATATTCACAGATTCTTTTGCCAGTTTAAATAATAGTGAAGAATCTGGTTGAGTTTTATCTCTGTACGAGTAAACATACCATTTCATATTTCAGTACAGTTTTACCATGCTAATGATTAATTCTTAAAAGGAAGCCAAACCTAACATAATAAAAGAAAAGATGTAGGAAGTGTTCATGGCCTTTTTTCCTTGGAGACCTTGCCAGTTCTGTTAGCCTCTCATGGCACTAAATTCACAAATGTAAGAAAAATTAAAAATAAATTACCTTCTCCTCTTTTTATGTTTTCAACAGTGCCACTGTCTTTGAGTGTTCCCCAAAGGGGGTACACAGGGTCAGTTTGCACATAACTAGCAAGGTTGAAACACTATATCAGTTTTGCTGCAATCTCTTTATGGGAAGGCTAACATTCTAATATTATTAAAAATGCAAACCAATAAGACATAAAAGGCCTTGCTTATTGCTAACATTTATGCAAAACCACTTAAAATGTTAAAAATATTAATCTCCTTCCCTATCTAGCAATTAATGCTGCACAGATGACGATAATTGTTTTTTCCACTGGAAAATCACCAGCAATCCACATTCTCCTCTTCTACTTAATTAACACAACTATATATATCCTTCAAAGTCACAGGAAACTGGTGTAATTGCTTTTGTAAACTCAACTAGTCTCCGATGAGGAACAGATTGCTAAATTAAATGCAAGTAATTTGAAGCTTTAAAAAATTAGGAAGGTAGAAAAATTCTTGCCCTCTGTATAGTATGAGGTGATGTAAAGGTCAGGGAAAGAAAAGTAAAAGTAACCATTCCCAAACCTACCTTTGATTCCCTGTTGAGATATTAGGTACATTGTCAAGACCATTTCTCAAGCAAGCATCATGTTATATAAAATAATTATACTTTAAAATCAGCCACAAGATTTCTGACAACAAAGATGTGTGCTGAACTGATTTGGCATCAAAGATTGTATAAAAGAGACCTACAGATTCTAGAAAGCAGAAGAAAATAATAATTACAGAAACTAGGTGGTAAAGAAAGTTTGTATTTTTAATTTATTTACTTTTTTTCCTAGAGAAAATCAAAGAAAAATGAGGAAGCAGGAAGGAGAGAGACAGAGATGAAGAGCGAGCTAGAGAAATACATATCTTGAGAGAGACAAAGAGAGAGTTAACTCATGTTTGGATCAAGTATGGGTCACTTATTTACAGGCAGGATTAAAGTGAATAAATAAGAAGTAATATGATTAAAGAACAGGAGAAAATTTAATTCAGCATGGAAGGTAAGAACTAGGAGAGAATTTCAAGTTTATGTCTTTCTAACTCCTTCATTAGGCAGATGCGGGACTTGGGGATGGGCGTAAAGGTGAAAGGAAGGCTCTGGGGCCCAATTCAAATCTCAGCTTTCACACCTTTAACTTCTCTGGGCCTCATTTCATCATCTGCAAGATGGGGATAATAATATGTCTCATAGGACTGTAGCAAGCATTAAGGTAAGAAATCAAAGTTTGTAGAATTGTGTGTGGCATCTATCCAAGCACTCAATAAATAATTTGGTTATTATTTAATGGATTCCCACACTTACATTTACTCAGAAACTTGCTAGTGGACACCATTCCCCTTATCTTCTTATCCCCTGTTAACAGTTCTCTCCCTTTCACCATTTTAGGGCTAGTGAGACATCAGAGTTGGGCTGAATCACCTCTAAATGTGATCACAATGGCTTGCATTTTGTGCTATGTATTCCCAAAGCACACTTTGACAGCACAGAATACAGTCAAAGGAAAAGTAACGTAAGCAGGTGGTTAAAAGAAAGAGAGATGAAGAGGCATGTCTCCCTCAGTTTTCTCTTAAAAGAACATCATTTCCAAAGAACAGAAATATGAAATCTTGATAACTTTGACCCATCCTCTACCCAATCAACTGGATACATAAAGTGCAATAGACTTTACCTTCCACTACAAGAACAAAGCACACTAGTATAATAGCAGTAAGAAGAGGGAGGTTTTATTGTTTGTTTAATGGAAAAGATGAAAGAAATAACTGAATCCTAAAGCCTCAGTTTATTTATATATATAAATGAGAATAAGAATATCTACTTTAACAATAATGTTAAAATTCCTGAATCCCACTGTTGCATTTGGGCACTTTGATGTAATTATGAATTCCAAAAATATAATTGGATCATGCTTGTAAACTGATCTGTTAATCTGGGCATGATTAAGTTATGATTAGGGCATTGACTGGGCTGCATCAGTAGGGCATTGAGCCCCACCCCTTGGTGGGTGGGTAATCGAATATAAAAGTCAAGGCAAAGAACAGAGTTGAAGCAGTTTTTTGAGAAGCAGTTTTGATATTGGAAAGAAGGCCCCAGGAGAAGAGAAGCAAGCCATTCACCTGATTGTCTACAGCTGACCTTGTGGAGGACACAGGAGCTAAACCAGGAGAGAAACAGAGCCCCGGGAAGAGAGGAACCCAAGAAGCCTGAACCCTGGCAAACGCCAGCAGCTGTCTTGCTCTAATACATGGCAATGGACTGTGGTGAGAGAAGAAACTTAATGCTTTATGGCCTGGTATCTGTGGACTTCTACCCCAAATAAATACCCTTTATAAAGACCAACCCATTTTTGGTATTTCACATTAGCACCCCTTTGGCTGACTAATACACCCACTTATAATGGTGCTTTCCACAAAAGTCAGAGATAGAAGCCTATACAAGGTACAATTAATTAGATTTAAGGCAACTTATTTGATCTCATTTTTCATTATTAAGGAAGCCATTGAATGAAATAAAATTACAGTGTATTACCTTTCATATATCTGCATGGACCTGCATAGAAATTCTGTGCAATGTGTTATTAATAATAATAATAAAATCTATTACTTCACATGTCAGAGGGAACAATTCAGGATAAAACTGCTATTTTAATATATTTAGTCAATTCTTTTTATCACCATGAGTGACTGGTACAGAGCTGGTGAATGAAATCTACAGATTTTAGAATGGTGCAGTCCGGGTTAGACCAGATAACATTGAAGAGTACTTCAAAGAACACGGCTTTCATTCCCCCCGCCCTCCCCCAAAGGGATTCTGGCAAAAGTTCATATTTTCATCAATAGAAGCTTACCAATTTTTAAAAAATATTTTTCTCTTTTATCCCATTCAGTTAGCTGCCCACATTTGTATTAAACTGTTTCATACCACTCTTGCTAGAAGAGAATGTGTCTATAACTCCCCCACAATAAAATCATTGAAAAACTATGACTTATTTCACATTCTAAGTCAAATAATGGTACATTTTTAGGGATCTCTATTACCTTTGACATAGGTATATTTATATGGGTAGGATTTATACTTACTCCTCAGGAGTTGACTAACAGATAGTATTTGTTAGTGTCAATTTACAAAAAAATCCCATCAAATAAAATAGTGTTGTCATTGTTGCTGTTTTTAAATTTCATAGGCATTCAGTTTGGGGCCTATCATGAGAGAAGAAAGTTGATCCAAGT